>JAIUJO010000252.1:95000-97500 GCA_023846275.1 Vanilla planifolia | reverse complement strand
GAAGTAGAAGAAGATGAAGAAGAAGAAAAAGAAGAAGAGGATTTAGAAGAATAAGAAGAACTAGTATCAAAAGTAGAAGAAGAAGATGTGGATGAAGAAGAATAGGGTGATGATGATAAAGAAGAAGAAGAAAAAGAAGAAGTAGTAGGAGGAGGAGAACAGAAGAAGTAGAAGAAGAAGATGATGATGATAAAGGCGAAGAAGAAGAAGTATAGGAAGAAATAGAAATAGATCAAAAAGAAGAAGAAGAAGAGGAAGAAGAGGAAAAAGAAGAAGAAGAAGAAGAAGAAGTGGAAGGAGAAGAAGATGAAGAAGGAGAAGAAGATGAAGAAGAAGGAGAAGGAGATGAAGAATAAGAAGAACAAGAAGAAGAAGAAGTGGAAGAAGAAGAAGAAGAAGATGAAGAAGAGGAATAAGAAGAAGAAGAAGAAGATGAATTAGAACAGGAAGAAGACGAAGAAGAAAAATTCGATAAAGAAGAAGTAGAAGATGATGACCAAAAAGAAGAAGAAGAAGAAGAAAAGAAGTAGATGATGATTAAAAAGAAGAAGAGGACGTAGAAGAAGAAGAAGAAGAAGGCGATGATGATGATGAAGTAGAAGAAGGAGAAGAAGAAGAAGAAGAAGAAGAAGTAGATGAACAAGAAGAAGAAGTAGAAGAAGAAGAAGAAGAAGATGTAGTACGAATAGAAGAAGAAGAAAAAGAAAAGAAGAGAAAGAAGAAGTGGAAAAAGAAGATGAAGTAGAAGAAGAAAAAGAAGAAGAAGAAGAAGATGAGTAAGAAGAAGAAAAAGTAGAAGAAAATGAAGAAGAAGAAGAAGAAGAAGAAGAGGAAAAAGAAGTAGTAGAAGAAAAAGAAGAAAATGAAGAAGAAGAGGTAGAAAAAGAAGAAGAAGAAGAAGAAGAGGAACAAGAAGAGGAAAAAGAATAAGAAGAAGAAGAGGATGACGAAGAATGATAAAAAGAACAAAACATGGAAGAAGAAGAAGAAGAAGACGAGAATAACTAATAAGAAGAAGTAAAGAAAGAAGAAGAAGAAGAAGAAGAAGAAGTAGAAGAAGAAGAAGAGGAAGAAGAACAAGAAGAAGAAGAAGGAAAAGAAGAAGAAGGAAAAGAAGAAGAAGGAGAAGAACAAGAAGAATATGAAGAAAAAATAGAAGAATAAGAAGTAGAAGACGATGAAGAAAAAGAAGAATATGAAGAAGAAAAAGAAGAAGAAAAAGAAGAGGAAGGAGTAGAAGAAGAACAAGAGGAAGAAGAAGAAAAAAAAGAAGAAAAGGAATTAGAGGAAGAAGAAGAAGAAGTAGATTAAGAAGAATAAGAAGAAGAACAAGATGAAGATCTGGATGAAGAAGAACAGGTTAATGATAATAAAGAATAAGAAGAAGAAGTAAAAAGGAGGAGGAAGACAAGAGAAGGAGAAGTCGATGATGACGATGGTGATGATGAAGAAGGTGAAGAAGAAGAAGAAGAAGAAGAAAAAAGACGAAGAAATAGAAGTAGAAGAAGAACAAGAAGAAGAAGAAGAAGAGGAAGAAGAAGAAAAAGATGAAGAAGAAGAAGGAGAAGGAGAAGAAGAAGAAGAAGAAGAAGAAGAAGAAAGAGATGAAGAAGAAGAAGAAAAGGAAAAAGAAGAAGAAGAAGAAGAATAAGAAGAAAAAGAAGAAGAAAAAGATCAAGAAGAAGAAGAAGTGGAAGAAGAAGCAGAAGATGAAGAAGAAGTGACAAAAAAAGAAGAAAAGTAGAAGAAGAAGAAGAAGAAGAGGAGCAAGAAAAAGAAGAAGGAGAATAAGAGGAGGAAGAAGAAGAAGAAGAAAAAGAAGAAGAAGAAGAAGAAAAGGAACAAGAAGAGGAAGAAGAAGATGATGAAGAAGAAGAAGTGTATGATGAAGAATAACAAGAAGATGAAGAAGACAAACGAGCAGAAGAAGAAGAAGAAGACAATGAGGATGACTAATAGGAAGAAGTATAGGAAGAAGGATTAGAAGAAGAAGAAGAAGAGTAAGAAGAAGAAAACGATGAAGAAGTAGAAGAAAAAGATGAGGTACAAGAAGAAGAAGAAGAAGAAGAAGTAGAAGAAGAAAAAGAAGACGATGAAGAAGAAGAAGACGAAGAAGAAGAAGAAGAAGAAGAGGAAGAAGTAGAAGAAGAAGATGAAGAAGAAGAAGAAGAAAAGTAAGAGGAATTAGAAGAAGAAGATGATGATGATGATGATGATGATCAAAAGGAAGTAAAAGAAGAAGATGATGATGATGACGATTATGATGAAGAAGAAGAAGAGGAGGACTTGGAAGTAGAAGAAGAAGAAGATGATGATGATGATGATGATGATGAAGTAGAAGAAGGACAGGAAGAAGAAGAGGAAGAAAAATAGCAAGAAGTAGTAGAAGAAGAAGAAGAAGGAGAAGAAGAAGAATAAGCAGAAGAAGAAGATGAATAAGTACAAGAACAAGAAGAAGGAGCAGAGAAAGAAGAAGAAGAAGAAAAAGCAGAAGAAGAAG
>JAIUJO010000252.1:80000-90000 GCA_023846275.1 Vanilla planifolia | reverse complement strand
GAAGAAGACGAGGCTTACAATTATGAAGAAGAAGAAGAGGATGCAGACAAAGATGAATAAGAAGAAGAAAATGATGGAGAAGAAGAGAAAGAAGAAAAAGAAGATGAAGAGGAAGAAAAAGTAGAACAAGAAGATGATGTTGATAAAGAAGAAAAAGAAGAAGAAGAGGATGAAGAAAAACAAAATGAAGGAGAAGAAGAAGAAGAAGAAAAAGAAGAAAAAGAAGAAGCGAAACAAAAAGAAAAAGATGGAAGTGAAGAAGAAGTGGAAGAAGAAGAAGAAGACCTAGAAGAAGAAGAAGAAGTAGAAGAATAGAAAGAAGTAGAAGAAGAAGAATAACTAGGGGAAGAAGAACAAGAAGAATAAGTAGAGGGAGAGGACAATGTTGAAAAAGAAGAAGAAAAGGAACTGGAATTAGAAGAAGAATAAGTAAAAGAAAAAGAAGAAGCGGAAGAAGAAGACCAAGAAGAAAAGGAAGAGGAAGAAGAGGTAGAAGATGAAGAAGAAGAAGTAGTAGAAGGAGAAGAAGAAGAAGAAGAAGAAGAAGTAGAGGAGAAGAAGTGGAAGAAGGAGAAGAAGACAAAGAATAAGATGAAGAGAAGGAAGAAGAAGAAGAATAAGGAGCAGAAGATAAAGCAAAAGAAGAGGAAGAAGAACAAGATGATGATGACGATGACGAAGGAAGAGAAGTAGAAGAAGAAAAATAAGTATAAGAAGAAGAAGAAGAAGAAGAAGAAGAAGATGTAGGCGATGTTGAAGAAAGTGTAGAAGGAGAAGAAGAAGATGGAGAAGAAAAGAAGAAGGGGAAAAAGAAGGAGGTGAAGAAAAAGAAAAAGAAGAGGAAGAAGAAGAAGATGAAGAGGACAAAGTTTAAGTGGAAGAAGAAAAGAAGAAGAAGAAGAAGAAGAAGAAGAAGAAGACGATGATGATGATGATGATTATTATTATTATTAAGAAGAAGATAATGATGATGAAGAAGAAGAATAGGTGGATGAAGTAGAAGAAGAAAAAAAAGAAATGGAAGAAGGAAAAGAAGAAGCAGAAGTAGAAGAAGAAGAAGAAGAAGAAGAAGAGGAAGAGGAAGAAGAACAAGAAGAAGAGGAAGAATAAGATGATGAATTAGAAGGAGCAGAAAATGAAGAAGAAGTAGAAGAAGAAGAAGGAGAAATAGAGGAAGAAGAAGGATAAGGAGAAGGAGAAGAAGAAGAAGAAGAAGAAGAATAAGAATGAGAATAATAATAATAAGAAGAAGAAGAAGTAAAGGAAGAAGAAAAAGTGCAAGAAGAGAAAGAAGAAGAAGAAAATCAAGAAACAGAATAATAATAATAATAATAGTAATAATAATAATAATAATAATAATAATAACAAGATGGGGATGACTGATAAGTAGAAGTAGAGGAAGTGGAAGAAGTAGAAGAGGAAGAAGAAGAGGAAGAAGAAGAAGGAGGAGGAAAAGGAGGAGGAGAAGAAGAAGACGAAGAGGGAGAAGACAAAGATGAAGAAGAAGAAGAAAAGAACGATGAAGAAGAAGATTAAGGAGAAGAAGAGGGAGAAGAAGAAGAAGAAGAAGAAGAAGGAGAAGAATAAGATGAAGATGAAGAAGAAGAAGGCAAAGAAGAAGTAGAACAAGAAGATGAAGGTGAAGAAAAGCTAGAAGGAGAAGAAGAAGAAAAAGAATAGGAAGAAGAAGAAGATGATGAAGAAGAAAAAGTAAAAGAAGAAGAAAAAGGAGGAAAAGAAGAACAAGAAGAAGAATAAGAAGAAGTAAAAGCTGATGAAGAAGAAGTAGTAGAAGAAATAAAAGAAGAAGAAAAAGAAGAAGAAGTAGAAGACAAAGAAGAATAAGAAGAAGAAGAAGAACAAGAAAAACAGTAGAAGAAGACCAACAAGAAGAAATAGAAGACGAAGATGAAGATGAAGAAGAAAAAGAATAAGAAAAGAGAGAAGAAAAAGAAGAAGATGATGACGATGAAGATTAACAAGAAGAAGATGAAAACTAAGGAGGAGAAGAAGAAGTTGAATGAAAAGAAGAAGAAGAAGAAGAGGAAAAAGAAGAAGAAGAAGAAGAAGAAATGGAAGAAGAAGAAGAAGAAGATGATGATGATGAAGATGTAGAAGAAGAACAAGAAAAAGTGGAAGAAGATGAAGAAGAAGAAGAAGAAGAAAAATAAGAAGATGATCAGGAATATGAAAAAGAACAAGGAGAAGAAGAAGAAGAAGAAGAAGAAGAAAAAGAAAAAGAAGAATTTTGACAAGTGGAAGAATAAGAAGAAGGAAAAGAAGAATAAGAAAAATATGAAGTTGAATAAAAACAAGACTAGGAAGCACAACAACAAGAAGAAGGTGAAGGAAAAGAAGAAGAACAACAACAACAATAAAAGATAAAGAAGAAGAAGTAGAAGTGGAAGACGAAAAAGAGAAAGAAGAAAAAGAGGAAGAAGAAAAAGAAGAAAAAGAATTAGAAAAAGAAGAAGAAGAAGAAGAAGAAGATCATGAACATGAAGATGAAGAAGAAGAAAAAAGAGAAGATGAAGGAGTAAAAGATGATGAAAAAGAAGAAGAAGAAGATGAAGAAGAATATGAGAATGACTAACAAGAAGAAGCAAAGGAGGAAGAACAAAAAGAAGAAGAGGAAGAAGAAGAAGATGAAGAAGAAGATGGAGGAGGAGGAGGAAAAGAAGAAGAAGAAGATGAAGATGAAGAAGAAGATGATGAAGAAGAGGAAGAAGTGGAGGATGAAGAAGAAGAGGAAGAAAAAGAAGAAGAAGAAGAAGAAGTGGAATTTATCGAACAAGAAGTTAAAGAAGAAGAAGAAGAAGAAGAAGAAATGGAAGAAGAAGAAGAGGAAGAAGAAAAAGAAGAAGATGATGATGATGATGATGATGAAGAGGAAGAAGAAGAAGAAGAAGAAGAAGAGGAAGATGGAAAAAAAGTTTTAAAAAAAAGAAGTGGAAGCGATAGAAGAAGATGAAGTAAATGAAGAAGAAGAAAAAGACAAAGAAGAAGATGCTGAAGAAGACATGGAAGAGGAAGAAGAGGAAGAATGAGACGAAGAAGAAGATGAAGAAGAAGAAAAAGAACAAGTTGTTTTTAAGAATTAGAAGAAAAAGAAAAATAGAAAATAGAAGAAGAAGAAAAAGAAGAAGAAGAAGATGATGATGATGATGATGACGATTAAGAAGAGGAAGAACAAGAAATAGAATAAAGAGAACAAGGAGAAGACGAACAAGAAAAAGAAGATGAATTAAAAGAAGAAGATGATGATGTTGACAAAGAAGAAGAAGAAGAAGAAGGGAAGATGATGATGAAGAAGAAAATGTAGAAGAAGATGACGATGATAAAGAAGACGAAGAAGAAGCAGAAGAACAAGAAGATGATGAAGCTCCAGAAAATGAAGAAGAAGAAGAAGAAGAAGGAAAAGAAGAAGAAGAACAAGAAGAAGACTAAGAATAAGGTGAACGAGAAGAAGAAGAAGAAGACGAAGAACAAGAAGAAGAATAAGAGTAAGAAGAAGAAGAAGAAGAAGAAGAGGAAGACGAAAAAGAGGAAGATGAAAAAGAGGAAGAAGATAAAGAAGAAAAAGAAGAAAAAGAAGGAGAAGAAGAAAATGAAGAAGAAGAAGAAGAAAGAGAAGAATAAGAAGAAGAAGAAGAGAATGAGGATGACTAATAAGAAGTAGAGGTGGAAGAAAAAATCTAAGAAAAGGAAAAAGAAATCAAAGAAGAGGAAGAAGAAGAAGAAGAAGAAGAAGAAGAAGAAGAAGAAGAAGAAGAAAAAGAGGAGGAGGAGGAGGAGGAGGAGAAGAAGAAGATTAACAAGAAGTAGAAGAATAAGAAAAAGAAAAAGAAGAAGAAGAGGATGAAGAAGAACAAGATGATGGAGAAGAAGAAAAAGAAGAAGAAGAGGAAGAACAGGAAGAAGAAGATAAAAAAGAAGTGAAATTTATAAGAGAAGTTAAAGATAAAGAAGAAATAGAAGAAGAAGAAGAAGAAGAAGAAGAATATGATGATGATGATTAAGAAGAAGAAGAAGAAGAGGATAATGATGATGATGAAGAAAAGGAAGAGTAAGAAGAAGAAGATGATGAAGAAGAAGAAGAAGAAGAAGATGAAGAAAAAGAAGAAGAAGAAGAATAAGGAGAGGAACAAGAAGATTATAATGATGAAGAAGTGGAAGAAGAAGAAGAAGAAGAAGAAGAAGAGATGGTGATGCTAAGATGATGAAGAAAACGATGAAGAAGAAGAATATGAAGAAGAAGAAGAAGAAGCAGAAGAAGAAGAAGAAGAAGTAGAAGAGTATGAGGATGACTAATAAGAAGAAGTAGAGGTGGAAGAAGAAATCGAAGAAAAGGAAGAAGAATCCAAAGAAAATGAAGAAGAGCAAGAAGAAGAAGAAAAAGAAGGAAGAGGAAGAGAAGAAGAAGAAGGTGAAGAAGAAGAAGAATAATAAGAAAAAGAAGAAGAAAAGGATGAAGATGAACAAGATGAAGGAGAAGAAGAAGAACAAGAAAAAGAAGAGGAAGAATAGGAAGAAGAAGAAGAAGAAGAAGTAGAATTTGTAAAAGAAGTTGAAGAAGAACAAGAACAAGATTAAGAGGAAGAAGAAGATGATGATGATGAAGAAAAGGAAGAGTAAGAAGAAGAAAACGAAGAAGACGAAGAAGAAGAAGAAGAAGAAGAATAACAGGAAGAAGATGAATTAGAAGAAGAAGAAGATAATGATGACGATGAAGAAGTGGAAGAAGAAGAAGAAGATGGTGATGATGATGATGATAAAGAAAACAATGAAAAAGAAGAAGAAAAAGAAGAAGAAGCAGAAGAAGAAGAAGAAGAAGAAGAAGCAGAAGAAGTAGAAGATGAAGAGGAAGAGGAATTAGAAGAAGAAGAAGAAGAAGAAGAAAAAGAAAAAGAAGTTGTAGTAGTAGTTGTAAAAAAAGAAGATGAAGAAGAAGAGAAAGAAGAAGAAGAGGAAGAAAAAGAATCAAAGGAGAAAGAAGAAGAAGATAAAGAGGAAGAAGATAAAGGTGAAGAAGAAGAAGAGAAGAGGAAGATGAAGAAGAAGATTAAAAAGAAGAAGAGGAAATAGAAGAAGAGGAAGAAGAAGAAGAACAAGAAGAGTAAGAAGACGAACAATAATAAGAAGAAGAAAATCAAGAAGAAGAATAAGAAGATGAAGAAGATAAAGTGGAAGAAGGAGAAGAAAGTTAAGAAGAATTAGAAAAGGAAGAATAAAAAGTACCAGAAGAACTAGAACATGAAGAAGGAGACGAAGTAAAAGAAAAAGAAAAAGAAAAAGAAGAAAAAAACAAGATGTTGAAGAAGAAGAAAAAGAATAAGAATAATAAGAAGAAGAAAATAGAGAAGAAGAAAATGAAGAAAAAAGAAGAGAAGAAGAAAAAGAACAAAGAGATTAAGAAGAAGAAGAAGAAGGAGAAGAAGAAGTAGAAGACTAAAAAGAAGAAGAAGAAGAAGAAAAAGAAGAAGAAGAAGAAGAATAACATGAAGAAGAAGAAGAAGAAGAAAAAGTAATAGAAGAAGAAAAAGAAGTAGAAGATGAAGAAGAAGAAGAAGAAGAAGAAGAAGGAGAAGAAGAAGAAGATGATGAAGACAAAGAAGAAGATGAAGAAGGAGAAGATGAAGATGAAGAAGAAGGAGAAGAAGAAGAAGAAGAAGAAGAAGAAGAAAAAGTAGAAGAGGAAAGAGAAGATGTAGAAGAAGAAGAAGAAGAAGAAGAAGGAGAAGAAGACAATGATAATGTGTTTGATGAAGAAGAAGAAGAAGCAGAAGAACATGATGATGAAGATAAAGAAGAAGAAGAAGATCAAGAAGAAGAAAAGAAGAAGAAAAAGAATTTTAAGAAGAAGAAGGTGAAGGACAAGAAGATGATGATGACGAAGAAGAAGAAGAAGAAGAAAAATAATTTGATTATGATGATGAAGAAGAAAATGAAAAGGTAGAAGAAGAAGAGAAAGTGGAAGAAAAAGAAGAAGAAGAAGAAGAAGACAGAAGAATGAGATGAAGAAGAAGAAGAAGAAGTAGAAGGAGAAGACGAAGGAGGTGAAGAAAAAGAAGAAGAAGAAGGAGAGGAAGAAGAAAAAGAAAAGGAGCAAGAAGAAGAAGAAATAGAAGAAGAACAAGAGCAAGAAGAAATAGAACATGAAGAAGAAGATGAAGAATTGGAAGAACAAGAAGAAAAAGAAGAAGAGGAGGAAGAAGAAGATGAAGAAGAAGAAGTAGAAGATTAAGAAGAAGAAGAAGAAGAAGAAGAAGAAGAGGAAGTAGAAGAGGAACAAGAAGAACTAGAGGAAGAAGTGCAAGAAGAAGATGAAGAAGAAGATGAAAAATTACAAGAAAGAGAAGAAAAAGGCGAAGAAGAAGAAGGAGAAGAATAGAAAGGAGAAGAAGAAGAATAACAAGATGAAGAAAATGAAGAAGAAGAAGAGGAAGAAGAAGAAGAAGAAGAAGAAGAAGAAGATGGAGAAGAAGAAGAAGAAGATGATGAACAAGAAAAAGAAGAAGATGAAGAAGGAGAAGAAGATGAAGAACTAGAAGGTGAAGAAGAATAAGAAGGAAAAGAAGAAAACGAAGAAGAAGATGATGATAATGAAGAGGAAGAAGAAGTAAAAGAAAAAGAGGAAGAAGAATAAGTAGTACAAGAAGTACAAGTGGTAGAATAAGAAAAATTAGAAGAAAAAAGAGAAGAAGAAAAAAGAGAAGAAGAAGAAGAAGAAGAAGAAGCAGAAGAAATAGAACAAGGAGATGATGAAGAAGAAGAAGGAGAAGAATTAGCAGAAAAGAAGAAGAAGAAGAAGAAGAAAATGATGAATAAGAAAAAAGAGAAGCAGAAAGAGAAGAAGAAATTGAAGAAGAAGAGGATAAAAAAGAAGAAAAAGAAGAAGGCAAAGAAGTAGAAAGAGAAGAAGAAGAAGATGATGATGAAAAGGAAGAAGAAGAAAAAGAAGAGGAAGAAGAAGATGATGATGATGAAAAAGTAGAAGAAGAAGAAAAAGAGGAAGAAGAAGAGGAAGAAGAGGAGGATTAACAAGAAAGAGGAGAAGAAGAAAGAGAAGAAGAAGAAGAAGATGGAAAAGGAGTTGAAGTAGGAGAAAGAGAAAAAGAAGAAGAGGAAGAAGAAGCAAAAGTAGTGGAAGAAGAAGAAGGAGAAGTAGAAGAGGAAGAAGAAGAAGAAAAAGAAGAAAATGATGACATTGAAGAAGAACTAAAAGTAGAAGAAGAAGAAGAAGAAAAAGATCCTAAAGAAGAAGAAGAAGAAGATGATGATGATGGTGATTACGATGATGCTAAAGAAGAAGAGGAAGAGGAAGTGTAAGAAAAAGATGAAGAAGAAGATAAAGATGCCGAAGAACAAGAAAAGAAGAAGTAAAAGGTGAAGAAGAAGAAGAAGAGGAAGAAAAAGACCAAGAAGAAGATGAAGAATATACGAAAGTGGAGAAGTAGAAGAAGGGGAAGAAGAAGAAGCAAAAAAAGAAGAAGGAGAAGAAGAAGAAAAAGAAGAAGAAGAAGAAGAAGAAGAAGATGTAGAAGAAGATGAACAACAAAAGTAGAAGAAGAAGAAGGAGAAGGAGAAGAAGAGGAAGAGGAAAAGAGGAGGAAGAAAAAGAAGAAGAATAAATACAAGAAGGAGAAGAAGAAAAAAAAGAAGAAGAAGTGCAGAGAAGAAGAAGAAGAAGATGATGATGATGATGATGATGAAGAAAAAGAAAAAGAAGAAAGTAAAGAAGAAGAACACCAGGAACAAGAAGAAGAAAAGATGATGATGATAATGAAGGAGGAGAAGATGAATATTAAGAAGAAGAAGAAGATGACGATGAACAAGAAGAAAACGATGAAGAAGGTGTTGAAAAAGAAGAAGGAAAAGAACAAGAAAAAGAAGAAGATTAAGAAGAAGAAGTAAAAGAAAAAGAAAAAGAAGAAGAAGAAGTTGACGAAGAAGAAATAGTAGAAGAAAAAGAAAAGAAAGAAGAAGAAGAAGAAGAAGACAAATAGAAGAACAACAAAAGAAGAAGAAGTAGGAAGACGAGAAGAAGAAGAACAAGAGTATGAAGAAGAAGATGATGAAGAAGAAAAATATGATGAAGAAGAAGAAGAAGATGAAGAAGAGGTAGAAGAAGAAGAAGAAGAGGAAGAAGAGGAAGAGGAAGAAGAAGAAGAAGAAGAAGAGGAATGAGAAGAAGAAGAAGAAGAAGAAGAAGAAGGAGCAAAAGAAGAGGAAGAAGAAGAAGAAGAAAAAGAAGAAGAAAAGGAGGAAAAAGAATAGGAGGTAGAAGAAAAGGAAGAGAAAGTTGAAGAAGATAGAGATGAAGAACTAGAAGAGTAGGATGAAGAAGAAGATTAAAAAGATGAAGAGAAAGAAGAAGTTAAATAAGAAGAAGAAGAAGATGTTGATGTAGAAGAAGAAGATGTTGAAGGAGTAGGAGAAAATGGAGGAGAACAAGAAGGAGAAAAGGACACAAGAAGAAAAAGAAATAGATGATGAAGAAGAAGAAGAAGGAGAATAAGAAGAAGAAGAAGAAGAAGAAGAAGAAGAAGAAAAATGAAGAAGAAGAAGAAGAAGTAGAAGAAGGAGGACGAGAAGGAGGAGGAGAATAATAATAACAATAATAATAACAATAATAATAATAATAATAATAATAATAATAATAATAATAAGATGAAGAAGGAGAAGAAGAAGAAGTAGCAGAAGAAGATGAAGAAGACGAAGAAGAAGAAGAAGAAGAAGAAGAAGAACGTGAAGGAGAAGAAGGAGAAGAAGAAGAAGATGATGATGATGATGAAAAAGAAGATGGTGAAGAGATGAAGAAGAAGATGATGATGAAGAAGAAGAAGAAGAGGTATCAGAAGATCAAGAGGAAAAAGCACTAGAAGAAGAGGAATAAAAACAAAAAAAGAAGAGGAAGATGAGGAAGATGTTGAAGAAGAACAAGAAGAAGAAAAGAGCAAAGCTGACAAGATGAAGAACAAGTAGACGAAGAAGAAGAAGAACAAAGTAGAAGAAGAGGAAGAAGACGAAGAAGAAGAAGAAGAAGAAGAAGAAGAAGAAAAACAAGAAGAGAGCATGATAAAGAAAAATAAGAAGTGGAAGAAGAAGTAGAAGACGAAGAAAACGAAAAAGCAGAAGAAGAAGAAGATGATTATGATAATGATGATAAAGAAGGAGATGAAGAAGAAGAAGAAGAAATTGTAGAAAAAGAAGAAGAGGAAGAAGAAGATGATGATGAAGAAGACGAAGTAGAAGAAGAAGAAGAAGAAGAAAAAAATGAAAAAAAAGTAGAAGAAGAAGAAGATTATGATGAAGAAGATGATCATAATGATGATGATGATTATGATCTTGATGATGTTGATGATGAAGATTAAGAAGAAGAACAATGAGAAGAAGAACAAAAAGATGAAAAAGAAGAAGATGATGAAGAAGACGATGTTGAGGAAGAAGTGAAGAAGTGCAAAAAGAAGAAAAAAAGGAGGAAGAAGAGGAAGATGAAGAAGAAGAATAAAATGAAAAAGAAGAAGAAGAAAAAGAAGTTGAAGAAGAAGATGGTGAAGAAGAAGAAGAAGAAGAATTGGAAGAAGAAGAAGAAGAAAAAAACAAGAAGAGGAAGAAGAAGAAAAAAAACGAACAAATAGAAGAAGAAGATGAAAAAGAAGAAGAAGCAAAAGAAGAAGAAGAAGAAGAAGAAGAAAAAGATGTAAATGAAGAAGAAGAAGAGGAAGAAGAAGAAGAAAGAGAAGAAGAAAAATGAGGAAGAGGTGAAGAAGAAAAAGAACAAGGAGATGAAGAAGAAGAAAAAGATGAAGAAGCAGAAGAAGAAGATGAAGAAGATGAAGAAGAAGAAGAAGAAGATGAAGAAGAAGAAGAAGAAGATGATGATGATGAAGGAGAAGAAGAACGAGAAGAAGAAGGAGAAGGAGAAGAAGAAGAAGAAGAAGAAGAAGAAGAAGAAGAAGAAGAAGAAGAAGAAGAAGAAGGAGAAGGAGAAGAAGAA
>JAIUJO010000252.1:0-75000 GCA_023846275.1 Vanilla planifolia | reverse complement strand
ACTCTAGCTTATCTTAGCCTAGCATAACCTAACCTAGCCTAACTTAGGCTAACCTAGCTCTACTCTATTATAATATAACTTACTCTACTATACTCTAACCTAAACTGGCTAACTTAACCAAGCTCTACTCTTTTCTAGACTAACCTTGCTTAGCTTGGCTCTACTTTGCTAAGCTCTACTCTACTCGTTTCTACTCTTCTTTGCTCTGCTCTTCTCTGCTCTACTCTGCCAACTATACTTTGCTCTACTCTACTCTACTCTACTAGACTCTGTTCTACTCTACTCTACTCTACTCTAGCCTCATTTAGCAAAGGCTAGCCTTACCTAGCTTAACCTAGCTCTACTTAACTCTACACTACTCTACTTTACTCTTATATACTCTAGCTTAGCCTAGCCCAGCCTAGCCTACCCTCGCCTAGCCTAACCTAGCTCAACTCTACACTACTCTACTAAAATCTACTCTACTCTACTCTATTCTACTCTACTCTATTATACTCTACTCTAGCCTAGCCCACCCCTGCTAAACCTAGCTTTACTTTCCTCTGCTCTACTCTACTCTATTATGCTCAACTCCTCCCTACTTTATTCTACTCTACTCTGCTTTACTCTACTCTACTGTACTCTAGCCTAGCCTAGCATAACCTAAGTCTACTCTTCCCTACTCTATCGTAATGCACTCTTCTTTTGTATACTCTACTCTACTCTACTCTATCAACCCAACTCTACTCTACTCTACTCTCACCTAGCCTAGTGTTGCAAAGCCAGCCTAGCCTACCCATGATTGGCCTAGCCTAACCTAGCTCTACTCTGCTTTACTCTTCTCTACTCTACTCATCTCTAATCTCGTCTACTTTACTCTACTCTAACATAGCCTAGGCTACCCTGGCATAACCTAGCTCTACTCTACTCCAATCTATTCTACTCTAGCTTAGCTTAGCCTAATCTATGCTCTACTAAACTCTACTCTACTCTACTCTGCTCTTCTCTAATCTACATTATTTTACTCTTACCTAGCCTAACCTAACCACTCTAATCTTCTCTACTCTACTTTACTCTACTCCACTTTATTTTACTCTAGCCTAGCCTAATATAGCCTAACCTACCTATACTCAACTATACACTACTCTCTCTACTCTGCTCTACTCTACTCTAATATAGTTTTGCCAAACCTGGATCTACTCTGCTCTGCTCTACTCTATTATGTTGTGCTCTACTCTCCTATTCTTTGCTCTTTTTGGATTTGCTCTACTCTAATCCACCTACTTTTCCTTGCTCTACTATGCTCTACTCTACTTTGCTTTGCTTTATTCCACTCCATTATATTCTACTCTTGCCTAGTTTAGCCTAGCCTAGCCTAGCTTAGCCTAACCTAACTCTACTCTACTCTGCACTTCTCTACTGTACTCTACTTTTGCCTAGCCTCGCCTTGGTTAGCCTACTCTAGCCTAGCCTCACTTAGCCTAACCTAGCTCCACTTTACTTTTACTCTACTATACTCTAATCTAATATACTATATTCTACTCTACTCTATTCTAACATGGCCTAGCCTAGCCTAGCCTAACCTTGCTCTACTATACTCTACTCTATCATACTCTATTCTTACCTAGCCTAACCTAGCCTTGAATAGCCTAACCTAGCTCTACTTTGCACTACTCTACTTTGCTCTTCTCTACTATACTCTGCTCTGCTCTACTCTTCTTTAATGCACTCTAATGTAATATAACCTAGTCTAGCCGAACCTAACTTTACTATACTCTGCTCTACTCTAGCCTACCATAGCCTAGCCTACCTTAGCCTTGCTCAACCCAGCCTAACCTACCTCTACTCCACTCTACTCTACTCTACTCTATTCCATCTACTCTACTCTATTCTACTCTAAACTAGCCTAAACTAACTCCACTTTATTCTACTCTACTCTACTCTACTCTACTCAACCCTACCCTAACCTTGCCTAGCCTAACTTAACCTTGCTCTCATCACCTCTACTATATAATACTCTACACTACTCTACCCTACTCTACTTACCTCTAATTTAGTCTCCTCTACTCCAACATAGCTTAGCCTAGCCTAGCCTAACCTAGCATAGTGTAATAAGATTTACTCCACCTTACTCTACTCTGCTCTGACCTGCTCTAATCTGATCTGCTCAGCTTAGCTCTGCTCTACTCTACTTGTCTTTACTCTGCTCTTCTCTACACTACTCTGGTCTACTCTACTCTGCTGTGCTCAACTCTACTCTACTCTGTTATAGCCTAGCTTAACCTAACCAAGCCCTACTCTACCCTACTCTATTCTACCCTACTCTACTCCACTCTAGTCTAGCCTATGCTAGCTCTAATCTACTTTACTCTAATCTACACAACTCAACTCTACTCTAATAAAGCCTAGCCTAACCTTGTTTTACACTACATTACTCTTCTCTTGCATAACTAAGCCTAATATAGCCTTACCTAACCTAACCTAACCTATCTCATCTCTACTCTACTCTACTCTACTTTTTTCTACTTTTCTATGCTCTACTCTGCTATGCTATACTCTTCTCTGCTTTGCTCTGCTCTGCTCTACTCTACCTTATCATATTTTATCAGACCTAATCTAGCTTAGCTTAACTTACTCTACTCTGTTATACTCTGCTCTACCATACTCTGCTCTACTCTACTCTATTCTACTATACTCTAGCTTATCTTAACCTAAACTAACCTAATCTAGACTAGCCTAACCTTGCCTGGCATTACTTTACTCTACTCTACTCATCTCTACCCTTCTAAAACTTAGCCTAGTCTAGCTTAGGCTAACCTAACTCTACTCTACTTTACTTTACTCTACTATACTTTAGCTTTACCTAGCCTAGCTTAACCTAGCTCTTCTCTACTCTCATCTACCCTACTTTGCTCTCCTTTGATCTCCTCTACTTTCCTCTACTTTGCTCTACTCCACTCTTCTGTACTCTTCTCTACTCTACTTTAGCCCTACCTATCCTAGTCTAACAAAACCTAGCTCTACTCCACTTTACTCTACTCTACTTTACTCTTCTCTACTATATTCTACTCCACTCTACTCTACCCTTCTCTTACCAAGCCTTGCCTAGCCTAGCTTAGCCTAACTTCACTTAGCCTAACCTAGCTCTACTCTACTCGACTATGCTCCGCTCCACTCTGCTCTACTCAACATTACTCTGCTCTACTCTACTCTACTCTACTCTACTCTACTCTACTTTACTACACTCTACTCTAGTCTAACCTAGCATAATTGAGCTATATTCTACCTTACTCTACACTATTCTACTTTACTCAACTCTACTGTACTCCACTCTACTCTACTCAACTCTACTTTACCTTACACAAGCTTACACTAGCCTAGCCTACTATAGCTTAGACTAGCCTAACCTAGCTATGCTCTACTCTAATTTACTCTACTTCACTCTACTCCACTCTATTCTACTCTACTCTCCACTACTCTACTTTATTCTACTCTACTCTACTATGCTCTAGCCTCTCTTATCCTAGCCTAGCCTAACAAAGCTCTACTTCACTTCACTCTGCTCAAGCCTTGCATAGCCTGGCCAAGCCACGCATATCGTAGCTTCATCTAGCTCTACTCTATTATGCTCCTTTCTGCACTGCTCTCCTTTGCTCCACTCTGCTCTACTTTATTCTATTCTACTTTATTTTACTCTAGTCTTGCCCTACTATTCCTTGCCTAACCTAGCTCTACTATACTCTGCTCTACTCTACTCTAGCTCTACTCTACTCTAGCTTAGGCAAGCCTACCCTAGCCTAGCCTTGTCTAACATAACTTAGCCTAGCCTAACCTAACCTAGCTCTATAATACTCAACTCTACTCTACTCTGATCTACTCCACTTTTTCCTAGTCTAGCATAACCTAACCTAACCTAACCAAGCTCTATACTAGCCAAGCCAAGGCTAACCTAGCTTAACTAGCTCTTCTCTGCTCTGTTAGGCTCAACTCTACTCTGCTCTGCATTGCTTTATTCTGCTTAGCTCTACTCTGCTCTACTCTACTCTATTGCCCTCTACTGTACTCTAGCCTAGCCTAGCCAAACCAAGCTTTACTATATTTAACTCTACTCTACTCTACTCTAAACTAGCTAGGCCTAACCTAACCTAACTCTACTCTACCTTCTCTTGCTTAGCCTAGAAGAACCTAGCTTAGCCTAGCAAAAACTAGCCCTGCTCCACTCTACTTTGCTCTGCTCTACTCTGCTCAAATCTACTCTTCTCCACTCTACTCTGCTTTTCCCTACTCTGCTTTGGTCTACTCCACTCTGCACTCCTCTCCTCTCCTCTACTCTACTTTACTTAATTTTACTCTACTCTACTCAAACCTAGCCTAGCCTAACCTAGCTCTACTCTATTCTACTCTACTCTATTATACTCTACTCTATTTTATTCTACTCTACTCTTGCCTACTCTAGCTTAGCCTAGCCTAGTCTAACCTAGCTCAACTTTCCTCTACTCTGCTCTACTCTTCTTTACTCCTCTACTCCACTCTACTCTACTATACTCAACTCTACTCTAGCCTTGCTTAGCCTAATCAGGCTAACTCTAGCATAGCCTAGCCAGACCTAGCTCTACTCTGCACTACTTTACTGTGCTCTATTATACTCTGCTCCATTATATTCTACTCTACTCAAACCTAGCCTAGCCTAGAGTTGCTTAGCTTAACTTAGCTACTATACTCTACTCTACTCAAAACTAATCCACAGTAGCCTTGCTTAGCATAGCCTATCCTTACCTAATTATGCTCTACTCTATAATAATAATACTCTTCTTTATTCTACTGTATTCTACAATGCTCTACTTTACTCTACTCTGGTCTACTTTACTCCACTCTACTTTAATCTATCCTAGCCAAATCTAATCTAGCTTTATTATACTCTACATTATTCTACTCTTTAGCTTAACCTAGCCTAGCTAGACTAGTCGAGCATAGTCTAACCAAGATCAACTCTACTCTACTCAACTATACTATACTATATACTCTACTCTACTCTACTCTACACTACTCTAACTAAGCCTAACTAAGGTTAACCTAACCTAGCTTAGCCTCACCTAGCTCTATTATGATTTGCTCTACTCTCCTCCACTCTACTATACACTACTATACTCTACTCCTACTCTACCCAAGCCTTGCCTTGCCTAGCTTACCTTAGCCTTGCTTAGCATAGCCTACCCTAGCTTAACTTAGATTTGCTCTACTCTATTCCACTCTACTTTACTCAACTCTACCATACTCTACTCTATGCTACTCTACTCTACTCAACTCTAACCAAGCCCAGTTTAGCCTAGCTTAACCTAGCTCTACTCCACTCTACTCTACTCTAGCCCTAGCCTTACCAATGCTAGCCTGGCCTAACTTAGCCAAGCATAGCTCTGTTCTACTCTACTCTACTTTATTATACTTTGCACTAACATGCTCTGCTCTACTCTACTCTACTATTCTATTTTCTACTCTGCTCTACCCTGCTTTGCTCTATTTTTCTTTGGCCTAGCTAGCCTAATTTAGCCCAAGTTTACTCTACTCTGCTCTCCTCTCCTCTACTCTACTCTACTCAACTCTACTCAACTCTAGCCTAACCTAGCCTAGCCTAGCTTAGGTTAGCCTAACCTAGCCTAGCCTAACCTGGCCTAACCTAAGCTTTGCTCTACTTTACTTTACTCTACTCTAGCCTTCTCTAACCTATCCTAACCTAGCTCTTCTCTAGTCTACTCTAGCCTAGCCTTAGCTAACCTCGCTCTACTCTACTCTACTCTACTCTACTCTACTCTTCTCTACTCTATTCTACACTTGTCTGGCTTAACCTAACCTAGCTTAGCCTAACCTAGTATTATTCTACTTTCCCCTACTATACTCTACTCTACTTTACTCTACTCTACTCTAATTTAGCCTAGCCAAGTGTAGCCAAACCTAGCCCTATTTTTCTCTATTTACTTTACTCTTTTCTACTCTATCTTAGCCTAACCTAAAAAAACCTAGCTCTACTCTTCTTTACATTGCTCTGTAATGCTCTACTCTACTTTCCTTTACTCTACATTCCTCTACTCTACTCTTCTTTGCTCTACTCTATGCTACTCTATCTTGCTCTACTCTACTCTTCTTTGCTTTTCTCTACTATGCTCTACTCTACTCTGCTCTAGCCATGCCTATCCAAACCTAGCTCTACCCCTACTCTACTTTACTCTACTCTACTCAACTCTACTCTAACCAAGCCAAAAAAAGCTTAGCCTAACATAACCTAACTTTACTCTATTTTACTCTACTCTACTCTGCTCTACTCTACTCAATTCTACTCAAACCTAGCATAGCATAGCTAAGCCTAACCTAGCTCTACTACTCTACTCTACTCTTTCTTCTTTGCTCTACTCTGCTCTATTCTACTCTATTGTGCTCTACTCTACTCTGCTCTGCACTGCTATGCTCAACTCTACTTTGCTCAATATAACTCTACTATGCTTTGTTATACTCTAATCTATTCTTTTCTAACATATCCTAATCGAGCTCTACTCTACTTTACTCTACTCTACTATAGCCTAGCCTGCCCTAGCCCAACTTGTCCTAACCTAGCTTAACCTACCTCTACTCTACTCTATTCTACTTGACTTTACTCTACTCCACTCTACTCTACTTTACTATACTCTACTCTACTCTAACCTAGCCTAAGCTAACTTAGTTATACTCTACTCTACTCTACTTTTGCCTTGCTTATCTAGCATAGCCTAGCCTTACCTAGACTAGCCTAACCTAGCTCTTCTATACTCTACTTTATTTTACTCTACTTTTTTATGCTATACTCTGCTCTGTTTTACACTACTCTACTCTACTCAACTCTATTATACTTTAGCTTAGCTTAGCCTAGCTTGGCCTAACTTTACTTTGCTCTACTCTACTCTATTCTACTATACTCTACTCTAGCCTAGCCTAGCCTTGGGAAGCCTAACCTAACCTGGCTAAGCTTAGCTAGCCTATCCTAACCTAGCTCTATGCTACTCTACTCTACTCTATTACACTCTTCTTTACTCTATGTTACTCTACTCTACTCTACTTTAACCAAGCCTCGCCTAGCCAAGCCCAAACTAACTCTACTCTACACTACTCTTGTCTAACTTAACCTAGGTTAGCCTAGACTAAGCTAGCATTGCTCTACTTTGCTCTAGTCCACTCTGCTCTATTATGCTCTGCTATTCTTTTCTCTACTTTGCTCAACTCTACTCTTCTTTGCTCTAATGTACTAGATCCTAGCTTCGCTTAACCAAGCTCTACTCTACTCTACTCTACTCTAGCTTAGCCTAGCCTAATCTAGCTCTACTCTACTCAACTCTACTCTACTCTAGTCTACTCTACTCTACTATAGCCTAGCCTAGTATAGGCTAGATTAGCATAGCCTAGCCTAGCTCTAGTCTACTTTATTCTGCACTGCTTTACTCTACTATGCTTTGTACTACTCTGCTCTACTTTATCTTGCTTTACATTACTCTGCTCTACTCTTCTACTATGCTCTACTCTACTTTAGATTGCTCTACTCCATTCTACTATCCTCTACTCTCCTCTCCTTTACTCTATAATACTCTACTCTATTCTACTCTATCCTAGTCAACTTTACTCTATTATACTCCACTTTACTCTACTCTACTCTACTCTACTCCAACCTAGCCTAACTTAACTCTAGTCTACTCTACTCTACACTAGCCTAGCATTGCCCAGCATATTCCAACCTACCCTAGCCAAGCCTAGCCTAACCTTGCTCTACTCTACAATACTCTACTCTACTCTACTCTACTCTACTTTACTATACTCCACTCTACTATACTCTACTCTACTCTTCTCTAACCTAGCCTAATCTAGTTTAGCCTAACCTAGCTCTTCTCTAATCTACTCGAGCCTAGTCTTGCCTAACCTAGCTCTATAAGACTCTACTATACTTTACCTACTCTTTTCTACTCTTCTATACTCTTACCTAGCCTGACCTAGCTTAGCTTAGCCTAGCCTAGCTTTGCCTAGCTCTACTCTGTCTTCCTTAACTATACTTTATATACTCTATTCTACTCTACTCTACTTTAAACTACTCTACTTTACTCCACTTTAACCTAGCCTAGCCTAGCCTAACCTAACCTAGGTTTATTCTTCTATACTCTACTTTACTCTACTCTACTCTATCCTAGCCTAGCCTAACCTAACCTAAAATAACCTAGATCTATTTTTCTCTGCTCTGCTCTACTTTTCTTTACTTTGCTCTCCCCTTCTCTACTCTGCTCTACTCTACTCTACTTTACTCTATCTTATTCGAGCCTAGCTTAGCCTTGCCTAACCTAACATTGCTCTACTCCATTCTTCTTTACTCTACTAAACTCTACTCTACTCTAGACTTACCTAACCTACCTTAGCCTAGCCTAGCCTAGCCTATCCTAACCTAGCTCTACTCTACTCTACTCTAATATGGTATACTCAACTCTACTATACTCTAACCTTTGCTAGCCTAACCTAGATTTACTCTACTCAGCTCTACTCTACTAAACATTGCTTTGTTATACTCTACTCTAATCTACTCTACTCTACTATTCTTTACTATACTCTTCTCTGATATGCTCTTCCCTACTTTGCTCAACTCAACTCTGCTCTATTTCGTTGTACTCCACTCTACTCTAACCAAGCCTAACCTTGCCTAATCGAGCTCTACTCCACTCTACTCTACTCTACTCTACTCTAGCCTAGCCTTACCTAGCCTACCCTAGCTTAGCCTAGCCTAACCTAGCTCTACTCTACTCTATGGTACTCTACTCTACTCTAATTAACACAACTCTACTCTACTCTACTCTATTATACTCTACTCTACTCTAACCTAAGCTAGCCTATTCAAGGCTAACCTTGTTCTACTCTACTCTAGCTTTGCTTAGCCTTGCCTTGCCTAACCACACCTTGCCCAGCTTAACCTAGCTCTTCTCTATTCTACTCTACTATGCTCTACACTATTTTGCTCTACTTTATTCTTCTTTTCTCATCTCTTCTCTACTCTGCTTTGCTCTACTCTAATCTACACTACTCTATTATACTCTAGCATAGCCAACCTAGCATAACCTAGCTCTACTCCACTTTAATCTACTCTACTCTAGCCTAGCCTTTCTTAGCCTAACCAAGCCTAGCCAAACCTAGCCTAGCCTGGGCTAACCTAGCTCCACTCTATCTTACCTTATTCTACTCTACTCTACTCTATTATACTCTTTCCTTCTCTACTTTACTCTACTCTATCCTACTCTAACCAAGACTTGCCTAGCCAAGTAAAACCTTGCTTTAATTTATACTACTCTAGCTTAGCTTAACAATTTTAAGCCTAGCATAAGCTAGCTCTACTCTATTCTACTCTACTATGTTCTACCCTACTCTGATCTACTCTATTTTACTCTACTCTTATGTATTGCATCTTAGCCTAGCCTAACCTAGCTCTACTCTACTCTACTCTACTCTAGCCTAGCCTAGCCTAGCCTACCCTAAGCTAGCCAAGCTTAGCCTAACCTTGTTCTACTTTACTCTACTCTACTCTAGTCTACTCTACTCTACTCTATTGTACTCCACTCTAACCTAGCCTATCTTAGTTTAACCTAGCTCTATCTAATCTTCTCTAATCTACTCTACTCTAGCCTAGCCTAACCTAACCTAACTCTAATATACTCTACTCTCTTCTACTCTAATTTGCTTTGCTCTACTCTACTCTACTTTGCATTACTCTGCTCTACTCCTCTACTCTACCTTCCTCTACTCTACTTTGCTATGCTCTGTTCTACTTTCCTCCACTCTACTTTGCTCAACTCTATTCTTCTCTACCCTACTCTACTTTACCCTACTCTACTCTACTACACTCTACTCTACTTTAATCTACTATACTCTACTCTAACCTTGCCTAACCTAACCTAGCCTAGCCTAACCTAGCTCTACTCTACTCTACTCTACCCTACTTTACTTATCCCTAACTTAGCTTAGCTTAACCTAACCTAGCTTAACTTGGCCTAACCAAGCTCCACTCTACTCTATTCCACTTTACTGTACTCTATTCTATTGTACTTGTCATTACTCTACTCTACTCTACTCTACTTTGCTCTACTCTTCTCTACTCCACTTTGCTCTACTCTGTTCTACTCTACTCTTCTCTACTCTAGCTTTGCCTAGCCTAACCTAGCCTAACTGAGCTCTACTATACTCTACTCTACACTAGCCTACCCAAGCTTTGCCTAGCCTAGCCTAACTTAGCTCTACTCCATTATACTCTACTCTACTCTACTCTACTCTAATATACTCAACTCTTGCTTAGCTTAGCCTAACCTAACCTCACTCTACTCTACTTTACTCTAGACTAGCCTAGCCTAGCCTAAGCTAGCTCTACCCTACCCTGCTCTGCTTTGTTATGCTCTACTTTATTTTGCTCTACTCTTCTCTGCTCTACTCGACAATGATATGCTCTGCTCTATTATATTCTACTATATTCTATTCTGTTATATTCTATTGTTCTCTAGCCTAGCTTAAACTAACCAAACTCAACTCTACTCTAGCCTTGCTTTGCATAGCCTAGCCTAGCCTAACCAAGCTCTGCTCTACTCTACTCTATCCTACTATTCTCTACTCTACTCTACTTTACTCTACTTTACTCTAATCTAACCATGCCTAGCCTAACCAAGCTGAACCTAGCTCTAATCGACACTGCTCTAGCCTACCCTTGCCTATCCTAGACGAGCCTAACCTAGTTTTGCTCTGCTCTGCTCTTCTCTTCTCTACTTTGCTCTACTCTACTCTATTCTGCTCTACTCTATTATACTCTATTCTACTCTAGTCAGGCCTAGCCTAGCCTACCCTAGCCTAGGCTAATCTTGTTTAGCCTAACCTTTCTCTACCTTACTCTACACTAATCTACTCTATTCCACTCTGCACTACTCTACTCTGCTCTACTTTACTATACTTTAGCCTAGCTTAGCCTACCCTAGCCTTGCCTAGCCTAACCTAGCTTTAATCCAGTCTACTCTACTTTGCTCTACTCTTGCCTAACCTAACCTAGATTGGCTTAGCCTAATCTAGCTTTACTCTCCTCTACTCTATCTTATCTTAGCCTAGCCTAGCCTATCCTAACCTAGACTAGCTTAACCTAGCTCTACTCTACTATGCTCCACTCTAGTCTACTCTAGTTTACTATACTCCAACCTTATATTGCCTAGCCTAACCAAGTCTACTCAAGTCTACTTTATTCAACTCTACCCTAGCCTAGCCTTGCCTTGCCTATCTTAGCGTATCCTAGCATAGACTAGCTTAGCCTAACATAGCTCTACTCTGCTCTGCTCTATTGTTCTCTACTCTGCTACACTCAACTCAGTTCCACTCTGCTTTGCTCTACTATACTCTAATCTTTACTCTAGCCTACCGTTGCTTAGATTAGCCAATCATAGCTCTACTTTACTATATTCTACTCTACTCTGGCCTAGCCCAACTTAGCCTACCAAGCATAGCTCAGCATTGCCTTACCTAACTTGGCCTTGCCTAACCTAGCTCTACTCTAGTACACTTTACTCTTCTCTACTCTACTCGGCTCTACTCTACTCTACTCTAGTCTACCCTAGCCTAGGCTAGCCCATCCAATTCTAGCACTACTCTACTCTACTCTACTCTACTCAATTCTACTATAGATTGGCCCAGCATTGCCTACCCTACCCTAACCTACCCCTAAACTAACCTAGCCTAGCCTTACCAAGCTCGACTTTGCTTTACTCTACTCTACTCTAAATTATAGCCTAGCCTATCAAAATAAAGCTCTACTTTATTCTACTTTACTATATTCTCTCTAATCTACTCTAGTCTAGCCTAACCTAACACTATCCTAATCTACTCTGCTTTGCTCTGCTCTACTCTATTCTACTATTCTCTACTCTACTCTACTCTATTCTGCTCTACTCTACTCTACTCCAGCCTAGCCTAGCCTAGCATCCATAGCCTAGCCTAACCTAACTTAGCCTAGTGTAATTTAGCTCTACTTTACTCTACTCTACTATCCTCAACTTTACTCTACTCTAACCTAACCTAGCCTCGCCTAACTTAGCACATCTTATCCAAGCCTAGCAAAGCTACGCCTAGCCTAACTTAGCTCTCCTCAACTCTGCTCTACTCTTGTCTACTTTGCACTATTCTACTTTACTCTATAATGCTCTACTTGGCTCTTCTATGATCTATTCTACTTTAATCTTCTTTGCTTTACTCTACTCTACTCTAGCCTAGCCTACGTTAGCTTAGCTCTACTCTACTCTACTCTACTCCACTTTACTTCATTTTACTCTACTCTAGCCTAACCGAACCTAACTTTGCCCAGCCAAACCTAGCTCTACTCTATTCTACTCTAACATACTGAACTCTACTCTACTCTACTTTACTCAATTATAATTTACTCCAGTCTACTCTACTCTTCTCGACTCGACTACACTCTACTCTGTTATACTCTAACCTGGCCTAGCCAAGCCTAACCATGTTGTACTCTACTCTCTTCTACTCTACATTACTCTTGCCTAGCCTAGCATAGCCAGCCTAACCTAGCTCTAATCTACTCAACTCTGCTCTACTTTTCTCTTCTTTACTCTACCCCTTCTACTTTGTTCTACTCTACTATGCTCTGCATTGCTCTGCTCTACTCTGGTATGCTCTATTCTACTATGCTCTACTCTACTCTACTCTATTCTACTCATCTCTACTCTACTCTACTCTACTCTATTCTACTCTACTCTACTCTAGCTTAGCCTAACCTAGCTTTACTCTACTCTGCTCTACTCTTCCAGACTTTACTACACTCTACTCTACTAAACTCTACTCCACTCTACTCTAACCTAGCATAACCAAACTCTACTCTGCTGAGCTATGCTTTTCTCTATTCTACTCTGCTCTACTCTGCCCTGCTTTGCTCTACTCTGCTCTGCTCTACTCTACTCCACTCTAACCTAACCTTGCCTAACCAAGCTCTACTCTACTATATGAAACTCTACTCTACTCTAGGCTAGCTTAGTCTAGCTTAGCCTAGCCTAGCCAAACTAAGCACTACTCTACTCTACTCTAACTTAGCCTAGCCTTGCCTAACCTAGCTCTACTCTACTATATGCTACTCTATAATGCTCTACTCTACTCTACTCTACTATACTCTAACCAAGCCTAGCCAAGCCTAACCTAGCTCTAAGGTACTCTACTCTACTCCATTCTACTCTACTCTACCCTAACTCTACTCTACTCTACTCTACTCCATTCTACACTATTATACACTGTTATGCCCTGATCTACTCTACTCTACTCAGTCCTCATCTTCTCTGCTCTACTCTACTCTAGCCTAGGCTTGCCCAGCCTAACCTTGCTCTACATTACTGTACTCTACTCTACTCAATGATACTATACTCTACTCCACTCTACTCTACTCTATTCTACTCACTCTTCTCTACTCTACTCGAGCTTGCTCTACTCGACTTTACTCCACTCTACTCTACTCTAGTCTTACCTAGCCTAACCTAACATAGCTTTACTATGCTTTATTCTACTCTACTCTACTATTCTCTACTCTATGCCACTCTACCATACTGTTGCCTAGCTTAGCCAAACCTAACCGAACCAAGCCTTGCCTAGCCAACGCTAACTAGCTCTGCTCTACTCTACTCAACTCTATTATACTCTACTATGCTCTGCTATACTCTACTATACTCTATTCTACTCTACCCTACTTTACTCTATGATAACCTAGCCTTACCTAACCTCGCTTTACTCTACTCAACTCTACTCTACTCCGCTCTACTCTTGCCTAGCTTACCTAGCTCTACTCTACTGCACTTATCTCAACTTGCCTTAACTCAGCTCTACTCTACTTTGCTCTGGTCTATTCTATTCTACTCTAACCTAACATAGCCTAACCCAACCTTTCTCTCCTCTGCTCTACTTTACTCCAACCTAGCCTAACCTTTCCTTGTCTTGCTTAGCTTACCCTAGCTTAATCTATCTCTACTCTACTCTACCCTACTATTATAGGCACTACTCTACTCTACTCTAATCTACTTTACTCCACTCTAATCTACTCTAACCTTTCCTAGCCTAGGCTAGCCTAGCATAGCTTTGCCTAACCTAGCTCTATTCTACTCTACTTTGCTCTGCTTTGCTCTACTCTACTCTATTCTGCTCTACTTTATTCCACTCTACCCTACTATACTTTGTTATGCTCTACTCTTTTCTACTCAACTCTTCACTACTCATCTCTAAAATTCTCTGCTCTGCTCTACCTACTCCACTCTTATTTACTCTACTCTACTATACTCTAACTCAGTATAGCTTAACCTAGCTCAACTCTACCCTACTCCACTCTACTCTATTCTACTCTACTCAACCCTACTCTACTCAACTTTACTCCATAATACTTTAACCTAACCTTGTCTAGCCTACCATTACTCTACTCTAACCTAGCCTAGCCAAGCATAGCATAGCCTAACTAAGCTTTAATATGCTCTATTCTACTCTACTACATTAAGCTCTACTTCGCTATGCTCTATTCTGCTCTAGTCCACTCTATTCCACTCTACTTTAGCCTAGCCTAGCCAAACCTGAACTAGCTCTACTCCACTCAACTCTACTCTAGCTTAACTTATCCTAGTCAAGCCTAGCCTAGCCTCAGCTAGCCATGCCTAACCTCGCTTTATTCTTGTTTACTCTACTCAACGATACTCTACTCTTTTCTACTCTACTCTACCCTACTACACTCTAGTCTATTCTACTCTACTCTAACCTTACCTATCCTAGCCCATCTTAGCCTACCTTAGCCTAATCTAGCTCTACTCTACTCTACACTACTCATTTCTACTGTGCTCTACTTTTTCTACTCTACTCAGCTCATCTCTGCTCTACTCTACTCTACTCTGCTCTATTCTACTCTACTATGCTCTACTCTACTCTACTCTAGCCTAACCTAGCCTAGCTTAGCCTTGCCTAACTAAGCTTTACTCTACTATACTCTATTATACTCTAGCCAACCCTAGCTTAGCTTAGCCTAACCTAGCCAAACCTAACCTAGCTCTACTTTGTCTTTCTCTATTATACTCTACTCTACTTCACTCAACTCTACTCTAACAAAGCCTAGCCAAACCTAACCTAGCCTAGCTAATCCTACTCAAGCTTAACCTAGCCTAACTAGCTCTACTCTACAATAAAGTATTTTACTCCACTATACTCCACTCTACTCTATTTTACTCTACTCTACTATACTCCACTCTATTCTACTATACTCTACTCTACTTTAACCTAGTCTATGCTTTCCTAGCCTAACCTAGATCTACTCTAACCTAGCCCAACCTAGCCAAACCTAGCTTAACTTAGCCTAACCAAGCTCTATGCTACATTGCTTTTCTTTACTCTACTCTGCTCTGCTCTACTTTACTCTGCTTTATTCTACTCTGCTTTCCTCTACTCTACTCTACTCAACTCTACTCTTCTCTACTCTGCTTTTCTTTGCTTTACTCTTCTTTGTTATACTCTACTCTACTCTACTGTGCTCTTTTCTACTCCAAACTACTCTGCTCTACTCTACTCTACTCTACACAAGTCTTCTCACTTCTTCTCTACTCTCCTCTCCTCTTCTCTACTATACAGTACTTTACCCAACTCTACTCTATTCTCCTTAATTATACTCTACTCTACCCAACTCTAAACTAGCCTAGCCTAGCCTAGCTTATCTTAGCCTAGCTTAATTTATCTCTACTCTACTCTAATCTACTCTAATTGACACTAGCCTTGCCTTGCCTAACCTACCCTACCCTGGCCTTGCCTAACCTAACCTAGCTCTACTCTACTCTACTCCATTATACACTACTCTACTCTAGCCTAGCCTTGCTTAACATAACTCTACTATAATCTACTCCACTCTACTCTGTTATGCTCTTTTTTACACTACTCTGCTCTGCTCTTCTCTGTACTACTCTATTATGCTCTTCTACTCTACTCTGTTCTACTCTACTTTGCTTAACTATGTTCTCCTCTCCTCTCTGCTTGTCTTCTCTCCTTTACTCTACTCTACTCTACTTTACTCTACTCTACTCTACTCTACTCTACTAAACTCTACTAAACTCTACTCTACTCTACTCTAATCTACTTTATACTATTCTATTCTATTCTAACCTAGTCTTGCCTACCTTAGCTCTACTCTATTCTATTATACTCTATGCTACTCTATTCTAGCATAACCTAGCCTATCCTAGCTTATCTTAACCTAGCCTAGTCTAACCTATCTCTACTCTACTATACTAAACTCTACTATATACTACTCTACTTCACTAAACTCTGCTCTACTCTAACCTACTTTAACCTAGCCTAGTCTAGCCTAACCCAGCTATAGTATACTCAAATCCACTATACTACAGCTTTGCCTTGCCAACCCTGGCCTAACTTAGCTCTACTCCACTCTCCTCTACTATACTTTGCTCTTCTTTGCTCAATTCTTCTTTGCACTACTCTTCTTTAGTCTACTTTGTACTCTAGTTTAGTTCAGCCTAACCTAACCAAACCAAGCTCTACTCCACATTACTCTACTCTACTCTACTCTACTATAGCCTACCCTACTCTACTATAGCCTACCCTATCATAACATTGCCTAGCTAGCCTAGCCTAACTTAGGTGTACTCTACTCTACTCTATTCCACTTTAATCTAGCCTAACCTAACCTAGCATTGTTTAGACTAGCTTAACTTAGCTAAGTCCTGATCTACTCTGCTTTACTCTGCTCTACTATGCTCTGCTCTGCTCTACTCTACTCTACTCTACATTAACATAGCCTATCCTTGCCTAGCCTAGCTAAACCTAACCTTACTCTATTATACTTTACTCTACTATGCTCTAGCCTAGCCTAGACTAGTTTATCTCAACCTAGCCTTGCTCTACTCTACTCTACTATAACTTGGCCTAACCTAGCCTAGTTTAACCAAACTCTACTCTAATCTACTCTACTCTACTCCCTTCTACTCTACCCTACTCCTAGCTTAGCCTATCCTAACCTAGCTATGCTATGCTCTACTCTTCTCTACTATGCTCTACTCTACTATGCTCTACTTTTCTTTGCTCTGCTCAACTTTGCTCTACTTTACTTTGCTCTACTCTACTTTGCTCTCTCTATGTTGCTTTGCTCTACTTTGCTCAACTCTACTCTACTCTGTTCTACCATCATTTAGATCATAGACATGAATTTTAATTAGAAAGAATTTAATTCCAAAACTAATACCTTTTAAAGATAATTTTTTTAATTTTTTAACAGTTGGTTGTAGTAAAAATCCCAAACAAAACATAATGTTTATTTATTAAAAAAAATTAATTTTAATCATGATTTCTATCTATTATGAAAAAACTTAATATAGTGTATAAATAAACTAAAAGACACTTAAGATACTACTTTGTATATAATGTATTAAGTTTTTTTTAAAGATAATTTTGAATGAAAATGTATTAATAAATAATAGTTTAAAATAAATTTTTAAAATGGCTATAAAAAAGTTGTATATTTAATAAATTTGTTGTGTATAATGACTTCACAAAATAGTTATATTTTAAAATGAATAAAGAGTATTTACTTTTTATAAAAAAATCTCTCTTTTTCATTATTTTTTAAAAATAAAATTTGTATTTATTTTGGTCAAACTATGTTTTATTTTTTTAATTAAACAAAACTTAACAATGTGCTTATAAAAGTGTATAAACTACTCTACTATACTCTACCCACACCTAGCATAGCCTGACATAACCTAACCTCACTCTAGCCTAGCCTAGTCTAGTCAAACTTAGCACTTCTTTGCTCTGCTTAGTTATGCTCTGCTCTACTTTGCAATGCTCTACTCTGCATGGCTTTGCTATGCTCTAATATACTCTACTCTACTCTACCCTCCATTACTGTACTCTAGCTTAGCCTAGACTAACCTAGCTCTACTCTATTCTACTATATTGTACTTTACTCTACTATACTCTACTCTAACCTAACCTAGCCTCGCCTCACTTACCGTAGCTTAGCTTAAACTAGCTCTACTTTATTCTACTCTACTCTACTCTACTCTACCTAGCCTAGCCTAACTATCCTAGCTCTACTCTACTCTATTCTACTCTAGCCTAGCCTAACTTAGTTCTGCTCTATTCTACTCTGCTCTGCTCTACTCTACACTTCTCTACTCTACTCTGCTTTTCTCTACTTTTCTCTACTCTACTCTACTCAGCTCTGTTATACTCTTCTCTCCTCTCCTATACTTTATTTCACTCCACTCTACACTACCCTACTCTTTTATAACCTAGCCTAACCTAACTTTGTTCTACTCTTTTTTACTCTACTCTACTCTACTCCACTTTACTCTATTCTACTCTACTCTAATGTATTATAGCCCAACCTATCCTATCCTAGCTTAACCTAACCTAGCTCTACTCTATTTTTCTCTGCTTTGTACTACTCTACTCTACTTTTTTTTGCTCTACTCTACTTTACTCTAGCCTAATTATGCCTAATCTACCATACCCTAGCCTAGCCTAGACTAACTTAGCTCTACTTTACTATACTCTACTCTACTTTGCTCTACTCTACTCTACTCTAACCTAGCATTGTCTAGCTTAACCTAGCTTTACTCAACTCTACTATACTCTACCATACTCTAGCTTTGCCAAGCCTAAGAAAATCAATCTCCACTCTACTTTGCTCTACGCTACTCTACTCTATTTTGCTCCACTCTACTCTACTCTACTCTACTTTACTCTAGTCAAGCCAAATTAAACCGAGCTCTACTCTAGTCTACACTACTCTACTCTCCTCTTCTTAAGCTTAAGCTAACCTAGCCTAGCCTAGTCGAGCCTAACTTAACCAAGCTTAACTCTACTCTACTCTACTCAACTATACAATACTATACTCTACACTACTGTACTCTAGTCTGCTCTACTCTATTCTAACCTAGCCTAGCCTAGCTTAGCTTAGCTTAACCCTACTTAGCTTAGCCTAACCTTACTCTACTTCACTTTATTTTATTCTACTCTAGCCTATCTAAGCCTAACTTTGCTTTATACTAGTCAACTTTGTTGTACTCTAGCCTATCCTAGCCTAGCCTAACCTAGCCTAATTTACCCAAGCCTAGTCTAGCCTAGCTTATCATAGCCTAGCCTAGCCTTACCTAGCCTATGCAAACATAACCTTGCCTAACATGGCCAAGCCTTACTCTACTCTACTCTACTCTACTCAACTCTAACCTACTCCACTCTACTCTATTTTATTCTACTATAGCCTAGCTAAGCCAAACTTAGCTCTATACTACTCTGCTTTACTCTAGCCTAACCTAGGCTAGCCTAACATAGCCTAATCTTACCTAGCCTAGCTTGGCTTGGCTATGCTTTAATTTAACCTACTTTACTGTAATCTACTCTTACCTATGCTAGCCTAGCCTCACTTAGGCTCTACTCTACTCCACTATACTCTGCTCTGCTTTGCTCTTCTTTGCTTTGCTCTACTCTTCTCTACTCTACTCTACTCTTCTCTTCTCTACTCTGCTCTACACTATTATGCTAAGCTCTTCTCTACTTTGCTCTGCTATGCTTTGCATCGCTCTACTCTGCTCTACTCTTCACTACTCCACTCTGTTGTAGCCTAGCCTTGACTAAATGAGTGTTAATCTACTCAACTCTACTCTACTCTATTCTACTCTAGCCTAGCATAGCCTAGCCTAACATACCCTAACATAGCCTAGCTTTGTCAAGCCTAACCTAGCTCTACTCTACTCTATTATACTCTACTCTAATCTACTCTACTCTATTATACTCTACTACACTCTACTCTTCCCTTGCCTTGCCTAGCCTAGCCAAGAGTAACCTAATTCTCCTAACTCTACTATACTCTACTCTACTTGAGCCTAGCCTAGCCTAACTTAATTATACTATATTTTTCTCTATTTGACTCTATTATTCTCTACTTTATTTTGCTCTAATCTACTTTACTCCATTCTATTATACTCTTGCCTAGCTTAGCCAATCCAAGCCTAATCTAGCTCTACTCTACTCTACTCTAGCCTAGCCTAACATAACCTAGCTTGGCATAGCCTAACCTAGCTCTACTCTACTCTACTCTACTCTACTCTAATCTACTCTACCCTAATTGTACATAGCTTAGCCTAACCTAACCAGCTCTACTCTACTGTAGTTAAGCCTTACTTAGCCTAACATATCCTAATCTAGCTCAACTCTACTCTCTTACTCTACTCTGCTTAGCTCTGCTCTACTCTACTCTTCTCTACTCTCCTCTACTCTACTCTTCTCTACATTGCTCAACTCAACTCTTCTATACTCTAGTATAGCCTAGCTTAGCCTGACCTAGCTCTACTCTATTCAACTACAGCCACGCCTAGCCTAGCCTAGACTAACCTAGTTCTACACTGCTCTGCTCTGCTCTATTCTACTTTGCTCCTCTATACATTACTCTTTTTTACTCTACACTACTCTACTCTACTCTATGCTACTCTACTCCACTCAACTTAAACCTAACCTAGCCTAGCCAAGCAAAACCTACCTCTACTCTACGCTAGCCTAGTAGAACCTCGCCTCGCCTAACCATGACTAGCCTTGCCTAAAAATCCCTAACCAAACCCAACCATACCTAGCCTAACCATGGTTAGCCTAATCTGTTATATTTTCTATTGTCTTCTATGCATTACTTTGCTCTTCTTTTTCCTGCTCTATTCTACTCTCCTTTGCTCTGCTCTGCTCAGCTCTTCTACACTCTACTAAACTCTACTCTATTCTACTCTACTCAACTCTACTCTACTCTAGATTAGTTTAGCATAGCTTAGCCTAACCTAGCTCTACTCCACTCTACTTTACTCTATTATACTCCACTCTACTCTACTCTATCCTAGCCTAGCTTAGCCTAATCATGCCTAGCCTAACCTAGATTTACTCTAGTTTACTCTTCTCTACTCTACTCTACTCTACTATGATCTACTATATTCTACTTTACTCTAACTTAGCCTAACCTAACCAAGCTAATCTAGCTCTTCTCTACTCTACTCTACTTTACTCTATCCTAGCCTAACCTAGCCTAGCTCTGCTCTATTCTAATCTTTTCTTCTCTGCTTTGCTCTACTCTACTATGCTCTACTCTACTTTAGTCTAGTCTACTCTACTCTATAATACTCTAGCCTAGCCTAGCCTAACCTAGCTCTACTCTACTCTACTCAACTCTTCCTCACTCTTACCTAGCCTTGCCAATGCAACACTATCTTAGCTTAGCCTAGTCTAACCTAGCTCTACTCTACTCTATTCTACTGTAGTCTACTCTAACCTAACCTAGCCTTGCCTAACCTAACCTAACTTTACTCTACTCTATTATATTCCACTTTACTCTAGCCTAGCCTAACCTAGCTCTACTCTTCTTTACTCTACTCTACTTTTCTCTATGCTACTCTGCTCTACTTTGCTTCTTTTCTCTCTTTTCCATATTGTTATGCTCTGCTCTACACTACTCTACTTTGCTCTGCTTTACTTTGCTCTGCTTTACTTTTCTCTACTCTACACTACACTACTCTACTTTTGCCTAGTCTGACCTAACCAAGCTCTACACTACTTGACTCTACTCTACTCTAGCCTAACCTCACCGAACCTAGCTTAGCCTAACCTTACCTAGCTTAGCTTGGCATTACTATACTCTACTTTTAAGTTACTCTACTCTACCCTACTCTTGCCTAGTCTAGCTTAGTGTTATCTAGGCTCTGCTCTTCTCTACTCTACTCTTCTCTACTTTACTATGCTCTTCTCTTCTCTACTCTACTATTCTTTACTCTACTCTACTCTACTTTGCTCTACTCTATTTTAGCCTTCTCTACTCTCCTCTACTTTACTATACTCTACTTTTCTTTAGCCTAGCCTTACCTAACTAAGCTCCACTCTACTCTACTCTACTCTACTATAGCCTAACATAGCCTAGCCTAACCTAGCTCTGCTCTACTCTACTCTACTCTACTCTACTCTACTCTATTGTAATCTACTCTACTCTAGCCTCCCCTAGCCTAGCCAAGCCTAACCTAGCTCTACCTTACTCTACTCTACTCTAGCCTAGCCTGGCATTGCCTAACTTAGCTATGCTCTACTACACTCTGCTATACTCTACTTTGCTCTACTCTACTATTCTTTGCTCTGCTCTATTATTCTCAACTCTTCTCTACTATACTCTTTTCTACTATACTCTACTCTTCTGTACTCCAACCTAGCCTAGCCTAGCCAACCCTATTCTAGCTCTACTCCACTCTAATATACTCTACTCTAGCTTAGCCTAGACTAAATTATCCTAGCCTCGCCTAACCTAACTCCACTCTACTCTATACTACACTACTCTACTCTATTCTGCACTACTCAATTCTATTCTAACCTAGCCTAACCTAACATAGCTCTGCTCTATTATAGTCTAGCCTTGCTTAACTTAGCCTAGCCTTTCTAGCTCTATTATGCTCTACTCTGTTCTGCTCTAATTTACTCTACAATACTCTACTCTACTTTACTTTTCTCTACTTTACTCTATTTACTCTAAGCTAGCCTAGCCTAACCAAGCTCTACTATACTCTGCTCTAGCCTAACCTTGTTCGACTCAGCTCTGCTCTACCCTACTTTGCTCTATTCTACTCTACTCTGCTCTACGCTGCTCTACTCTGTATTGCTTTGCTCTACTCTGCTCTACTCTACTCTGCTCTACTCTGCTCAGCACTACCCTAGCCTAGCCTAACTTAGCTCTACTATACTATGTTCTACTTTTCTTACCAAAGCTCTGCACTCCTCTACTCTACTCTGCATTATTATGCTCTGCTTTATTCTACTCTATTGTACTCTATTGTACTCTATGCTACTCTGCTCTGCTCTAACATAGCCTAGCCTAACCTAACATAGCTCTACTCTACTTTGCTCTGCTCTAGTCTACTCTGCTCTCTACTCTACTCTACACCGCAACACTTTACTCTAATCTAGCCTAGCCTAACTGTGCCATGCCTAACCTAGCTCTACTTTACTCTACTCTACTCAAATCTACTCTTCTCTAGTCTACTCTACTCTACTCTACATTAATTTAGCCTTGCTTAGCATTGCCTAGCCTATGCTAGCCAAGCCTAATTAGCCAAGTCTGAACTAGCTCTACTCTACTCTCATCTATTCTACTGTGCTCTACTATACTCTACTCTACTCAAACTTAGCCTAGCCTAGCCTCGCCCAACCTACCTCGACTCTACTCTACTTTGCTCTACTCTAGCCATGCCAATCCTAACCTAGCTTAACTTAGCTTTGCTTCACTCTAGTTTACTCTACTCTACTATGTTTTTGTTTGCTTTGCTCTGCTCTGATTTGCCCAACTATACTCTGCATTGCTCTGCTCTGCTCTAATCTCCTCCACTCTACTCTTCTCTACTATATATGTCTCTACTTTCCTCTGCTCTACCATACTTTACTCTACTCTAGCCTAGTTTAGCATAGCCTAGCTTAATGTTGCTCCATTCTGCTCGACTCTAGAACGCTCTACTTGATTGAACTCCACTCTACTCTAGCAAAGCCTAGCCTTACCAAGCCAAGCCTAACTTAGCTCTACTCTACTTTACTTTACTCTATTCTAATCTAATCTACTTTACTATAACATAGCCTAGCCTAGCCTTACCAAACTTGGCTCTACCTTACTCTGCTCTACACTACTCTAGCCTAGCTAGCCTAGCATAACCTAGCTCCACTCTTCTCTATTCTACTTTGCTCTACTCTACTCTGCTCTGCTCTGCTCTCCTCTTCTCCTCTCTACTCTACTCTATTCTACTCTACTCTATTATACTCTATCCTAGCCTAAACTATTCTAAATCTACTCTTCTTTGCTCAACTGTACTCTATTCTCGCCTATCCCAGCCTAACCAAGCTCTACTCTACTAAATTCTACTCTACTCTATGTTACTCTACTCTACTCTACTCTACTCTAGCCTAGCCTATTTTACCGAAGCAAAGCTTAACCTAACCAAGCTCTACTCCACTTTGCTCTGCTTTATCTACTCTACTTTGCATTACCTTACTATGCTCTTCTACTCTGCTCTACTTACTCTACTTTACTATATTATGCTCTGCTATACTCTACTCTATTTTAATCTACTCTACTATACTCTTCTCTACTCCACTCTACCCTATACTACTCTACTCTACTCTACTTTAGCGTAACCTAGCCTTGCCTAAACTTGCTCTACTCTAATGTACTCTACTCTAGTCTAGTCTTCTCTGCTCTACATTACTCTACTATACTCTACTATACTTTGCATTACCCAACACTGTACTTTTACTCTACTCTACTCTACTCTACTCTACTATACTCTACTCTATTTTACTCTACTCTACTCTACTCTATTCTACTCCACTATACTCTAGCCTAGCCTAGTCTAGCCTAGCTTAGCCTAACCTAGCCTACCTTAACCTAGCTCTACTCTACTCTAGTCTACACTACTATATTATACTCTACTCTGCTCTACTCTACTATACTCTACTCTAACCTAGCCTAGCTTAGCATAGCTTAAACTAACCAAGCTCTATAATGCTTTCCTCTGTTCTGCTCCACCTTACTTTACTCTACTATAATTTTCATTGCTCTATTGTACTATGCCCTACTCTACTCTGCTTTACTCTTTACTCTACTCTTTTATGCTCTACTTTGCTCTGCTAAACTCATTTCTTCTCTATGAAACTCTACTTTATACTACTCTAGTCTAGCCTAGCTTAGCTTATCCTAACTCTATGCTACTCAACTCTACTCTAGTCTACTATATTATTCTCTATCCTACTCTACTCTACTCTAACCTAGCCTAGCCTAACCTAGCTCTACTCTAGCCTAACCTAGCTTTACTTTGCTCAGGTTCTCTCTACTCTGGTTTACACTACTATATTCTGCTCTACTTCACTCTACTATACTTTACTCTACCCTACTCTACTCTGCTCTCCTATACTCTTCTCGATTCTACTCTACTCCACTCTAACTAAGCCTAGCCTACTACTCTACTCTACTCCACTCTACTCTATTCTACTCTAATCTCTAGCCTAGCCTAGCCCAGCCTAGCCCAACCTAGCTCTACTCTGGTCTACTCTACTCTGCTCTGCTCTACTCTACTCTACTCAACCTTGCTCTAGTTTGCCTTGCTCTGCTCTACTCTAATCTTCTTTGCTCTACTGTACTCCAGCCTAGCTTAGCATGGCTTAACCTAGCTTTACTCTACTCTACTATACTATACTATACTTTGTTCTACTTTACTCTACTAAAGCTTAGCCTAGCCTAACATAGCTATGCTCTACTCTGCTCTTCTTTGCTCTGCTCTACTCTATAATACTCTTGCTTTCGATACTCAGCTCAGCTCTGCTCTATTATTCTCTAATTGGCTTTACTTTTCTCTTCTTTGCTCTCCTCTCATCTCCTCTCCTCTCCTCTCCCTCCTCTACTCTCCACTCCTCCACTCTACTCTTGTCTCCTCTCCTCTCCTCTTAGCTTTACTATACTCTACTCTACTCTAATCAATTGGACTCTACTCTTCTCTACTCTACCCTACTCTACTTTACTATATTTTACTCTATTCTACTATACTCTAACCTTATTTAGCCTAGCTTAATCTAGCTTAACTCTATTATACTCTACTCTAACCTAGCCAAGCCCAGCCTACCCTATCCTAGCCTTGCCTAACCTTGCACTATTTACTCTACTCCACTCGACTCTACTCTAGCCTAGCCTATCCTAGCATACTTTAGCTCTGCTCTCCTCTACTCTACTCTGCTCTGCTCAGCATTACTCTGCTCTACTCTACTATATCCTACATTGCTCTACTCTATTATTCTACTATACTCTACTCTACTTTACTCTATTCTGCTCTACTCTACACTACTCTACTCTACTCTATTGTACTCTACATAGCTTTGCTCTACTCTTTTACTCTACTCTACTTTGCTATCCTCTCCTCTCCTTTACTCTACTCGTCTCTACAATACACTACTCTACTCCTCTCTAATCTATCCTAACCTAGTCTAGCCTAGCCTAACCTATCCTAACACTACTCAACTCTACTCTACTCTAGTGTAGCTTAGTCAACCTTAGCCTAGCCTAACCTAGCTCCACTATACATAACTCTACTCTACTTTACTCTAACCTAGCCTAACCAAGCTTTACTCTACTTTACTCTATTCTACTCTACTCTGCTATAGCCTAACCTTTCCTAGCCTAACCTAACTCTACTCTACTCTACTATGCCCTACTATGCTCTACTCTTCTTTACTATTATGCTCTACTCTACTCTATACTCTAACCTAGCCTATCTTAACCAAACCTAACCTAACTCTGTCCTACTCTACTCTACTCTACTATACTCTAGTATAGCCTAACCTTGCTTAACTTTGCCTAACTTAGCTCTACTCTACTCTACTTTACTCTACTATATAGAACTCTACTCTACTCTATTGTAAGTTAACTTATCCTAGCCTAACCTAGCCAAACCTAGCTAATCTCAGCTCTGCTCTTCTCTACTCTACTCTGCTCTGTCTTGCTCTACACTGCTCTACTTTGCTCTGCTCTGCTCTACTCTACTCTTCTTTGCTCTACTATACTCTCCTTCTCTCCACTCAACTCTACTCTATTATACTATACTCTAACCTAGCTTTGCCTAAGCTTGCTTTACTCCAGTCCAGCCTAGCCTAACCTTGCTTTACTCTACTCTACTATGCTCTGCTCTACTCTAATCTACCCTACTCTACTCCAGCATTGTTTAGCCTATCCTTGCCTAGCCTAGCTTAACATAGTTCTACTCTACTCTTCTCTAGTCTACTCTACTTTACACTAATCTACTATACTCTACACTATTATAGCCTAGCCTACCCTAGCCAATCATATCCTTACTTAGCCTAGCTTAGCATAACCTAGCTCTACTCTACTTTACTCTACTCTACCCTATTATACTTTATTCTTCTCTACTCTATAATCCTTTACTTTACTCCACTCTATTCTACTCTACTCTAACTTAGCCAAGCCTAACCTACCTCTACTCTACTCTACTCTACTCTGCTCAACTCTACTCAACTCTACTAAACTTTAGCCTAACCTAGGTCTGCTCTACTCTGCTCTATTCAATGCTAGTTTACTTTGCTCCACTTTGCCTCGTTATGCTTTTTTCTACTCTACTATTCTCTGATTTATTTTGCTTTGCATTGCTCTGCTCAAGAATACTCTACTCTACTCTACACTAATCTAGCATAGCTTCACCTTGCCTAGCCATGCCTAGCATTGCCTAGCCTAGCCTAACCTTGCTCTACTCCACTCTACCCTACTATATTATATTATACACTACAATATTATACTTTACTCTATTCTACTCTACTCTAACTTAGCTTAACCCAGCCAAGCCTAACCTAGCATAGCAAAACCTAGCTCTACATCACCCTACTCTACTCTACTATGCTCTACTCTACTCTGCTTTACTTTACTCTACTTTACTCTACTATACTCTGCTCTACTCTGCTTTCCTTTACCTTTCTCTACTCTACACTATTCTACTCTTCTCTAACCTAGCCTAATCGAGCTTTACTCTACTCTAATCTTCTCTACTCAAGCCTAGCCTAGCTTACACTAGCTTAGCTTAACAAAGTTCTACTTTACTCTTCTTAACTCTACTCTACTCTTCTCAACTCTACTCTACTCTACTCTAACCTAGGCAAGACTTGCCTAGCCTAACCTTACTCTACCATACTTTACTCTACTTTAGCCAGCTTTGCCTAGCCTTGTTGAGCCTATCTTAGCCTAACCTAACCTTTCTCTACTTTGCTCTGCCCTACCTTTCTTTGCTCTGCTCTACTCTGTTCTGCTCTACTCTATTTTGCTCTATGTTACTCTGCTCAGCTCTGCTCTCCTCTCATCTATTCTACTCTACTCTACTCTATTTTACATTAACCTAGTAGAGCCTAGCCTAGCCCAACCTAGATCTACTATAGTCTACTCAGCTCTACTCTATTCCACTCTACTCAAGCCTAGCTTAGCCTAACCTATCCTAGCTTAGCTTAGCCTAGCCTAAACAACCTCTACTCTATTCTATTCTAACCTAGCCTAGCCTAACCTAACTTTGCTCCATTCTACTCTACTCTACCCTAGCATAACCTACCTCTGCTCTGCTCTACTATAAATATTTTCTAATCTGCTTTGATCTGCTCTACTCATCTCTTCTCTACTCTAGTCTACTCTACTCTTCTCTACTCTACTATGCTCTACTCTGCTATACTCTACTCTACTCTACTCTACTATAGCTGAGCTTAGCCTAACCAAGCTCTACTATACTCTACTCTCTCTATTCTACTCTACTCTACCAACTCTACTCTAGCCTAGCTTAACCTATCCTAGCCTACCCGAGTCAATTCTAAACTTTTGCTACTCTACTCTACTCTACTCTATTATACTCTACTCTACTCTTGTCTAGCCTAGCTTAGCCTATCCTAGCACTATTATACTCTACCCCACTCTACTCTTCACTACTCTACTCAGCTCTCGTCAAGCCTAGCTTTGTCTAAGCTAGCTCTGTTCTGCTTTGCTCAGCTTTACTATGCTTTGCACTGCACTATTATGCTCTACTCTACTTTACACTACTCCCCTATACTCGACTCTATACTCTAGCCTAGCTAGCCTAACATAGCTTTACTTTACTCTACTCTAATCTAGCAAAGATGAGCCTAGCGTACCCTAGCTCTACTCAACTAAACTCCACACTACAATGCTCTTCTCAACTCTACTCTACTCTACTCTAACTTTCCCAAACCTAGCCTAGCCTAGACTAGCTTAACTTAGCTCTGCTCTGCTCTATTCTGCTCCTCTCTGCTCTACTCTACTTATGTCTGCTTTGCTCTACACAGCTCTGCTCAACTCTACTATACTCTACTCTAGTCTTGCCTATCCTAGCCTAACCTAGCTCTGCTCTACTCTCGTCTTCAATACTCTACTCTACCAAACTCTACTCTACTCTACCAAACTCTACTCTACTCTAGCCTAGCCTTCCCTACCATAGACTAGCCTAGCCTAGCCTAACTTAGCTCAACCTAATCGAGCTCTACACAAGTCTACCCAACTCAACTCTACTCTCCTCTACTCTACTCTTCTCTACTTTATTCTACTCTACTCTACTCAAATTTACTCTACTCCACTCTTCTCTAACCTAGCCAAGCCAAACCTAGCTCTACTCTATTATACTCTACTCTAGCCTAGACTTGCCTAGCCAAACCTAAATCTACTCTTCTCTACTATTCTCTTCTCTACTCTACTCTTTTGTACTTTACTCAAACCTTACTTTTCTATTCTTTACTCTACTCTCCTCTACTCTACTCTGCTCTGCTCTACTCTGCTCTTCTCTGCACTACTTTAATCTACTCGACTCTACTCTGTTTTGCTCTGCTATACTCTACTATACTCAGCTCTACTCTAATCTATTATAGTCTGCTCTGCTTTATTATGCTCTACTCTTTTTTAGTCTACTCCATTCTACTCAAACCTACCATTGCTTAGCCTAACCTAACTTAGCATAACCTAGCTCTATTCTACTCTACTCTACTCTATTGCTCCACTCTAGCCTAGCTTAGCCTAGCCTAACCTAACCTAGCTCAGACCTACTCTACTATACTTTACTCTAACCTTTCTTATCCTAGCTTAGCCTAACTTTGCTCAACTCTACTCTCTTAGTCTTGTATAGCCTAGCCTAGCCTAACCTTGCTCTACTCTACTTTGCTCTGCTCTTCTCCACTCTGCTCTACTTTTTTCAACTTTACTCTACTCTACTCTACTCTATTGTACTCTACTCTACTCAACTCTAGCATAATCTAAACTAACTCTGCTCTATTTTGCTCTTCACAGCTCTATTCTACTCTTCTCTAGCTTAGTCGGACCTGACCTAGCTCTACTTTACTCTACTAAATCCTAGCCTAGACTAACCTGGCTCAACTCTACTCTACTTTGGTCTACTTTATACTAATCTACTCTACTATAGTCTATTATGCTATACTCTACTCTACTCTACTCTTTTGCTCTACTCTAATCTGCACTGCTCTACTCTTCTCTCCTCTACTCTATTCTGCTTTACTCAATGCCACTCCACTCTACTCTACTCTACTTAAATCAATTATGCTCTATTCTACTCTACTCTACTCTACTCTAGCCTAGGTTAGCTTACCCTAGCCTAAGCTATCCTTACTTTATTCTACTCTACTCTAAACTACTATTCACTACCCTACTCTAACCAAGCTTAGCCTAGCCTTTCCAAACCTAGCTGTACTCAACTCTAGCCTAGCTTGGCCTAGCTTAGCCTAACCTTATCTTGCCTAGCCTAACATAGCCTAATCTAACTCTACTTAACTCAGCTCTACACTGCTCTACTCTACTCTCCTTAGCTCTACTCTACACTGGTCTACTATGCTCTTTTCTTGGCTTTTCCTAACTTAACACTACTCTACTCTACTCTCTTCTACTCTACAATACTCTACTCTACTCTAGCATATTCTCATCTAGCCTAGCCTAACTTTGCCTAATGCTGCTTTGCTCTACTCTACTCTACTCTAACCTAGCTTAACCTTGCTCTACTCTACTCTACTTTACTCTAATCTACTCTAGCCTATCCAACCCTAACTTAGCCTAGCTTAGCTTAGCCTAGCTTAACTAGCCTAACCTCACATTGCTCTGCTCTACACTACTCTGCTCTACTCAGTATTTCACTGCTTTGTTCTACTTTACTCTGTCCCATTCTACTTTGAACTACGCTGTTATACATTGCTCTGCTTCGCTCTACTCTCCTCTACTCAACTCTACTCTACTCTACTTTACTCTACTGTGCTCTAACCTAGCTGAGCCTAACCTTGCCTAACCTCGCTCTACTCTACTCCACTCTACTTTGCTCTGCTTTGTTCTACTCTACACTGTCTTACTCTAATCCGCACTGCTCTACCCTACTCTGTTCTGCTCTGCTCAACTCTACTCCACTCTACTCTAGCCTAGCCTAGCCTAACTCTACTATACTCTTTTCTACTCTACTCCAATATACTATACAATACTATACCCTACTATACTCTGCTTTACTCTGACGTAGCAATGCCTAGCCTAGCCTATCCTTACTCTACGCTGCTCTACACTACTCTAGCCTAGCCTAACCTAGCTCCACTCTACTTTGCATTACTCTGCTCTACTTTGCTCTGCTATACTCTACTTATCTCTCTTTTACTCTTCTCTGCTCTACTCTGCTCTTTAATTCTCTACTCTACTTTACTTTTCTCTACTCTACTCTGCACTGTTCTACTCTACTCTTCTCTTCTCTACCACACTCAACTCTAACCTAGTTTACCTTAGCATAGCCTAACCAAGCTCTACCCTACTCCAGTCTTCTTTCTCTCCCTTACTCTACTCTCCTCTACTCCACTATGCTCTATTGTACTCGACTCTACTCTATTATGCTTATCTTTGCTCTATCCTACTCTACTCTACTCCACTCTACTCTACTCCACTCTAGCCTAGCCTAGCCTACTATAGCCTAAGCAAACCTAGCTCTACTATACTACACTCTACTCTACTCTACTCGACTCTAACCTAACCAAACCTAGCCTAAAATAACCTAGCCAAGCCTAACCTAGCTCTGCTCTACTTTGATATGCTTTTCTCTACTCTTCTCTATTCTGCTCTACTCTGCATTACTCTACTCTACTTTAGCCAAACCTGGCCAAGCCCAGCCTAATGTAAAGTTGCTCTATAATGCTCTACTCTACTCTACTCTAATCTACCCTACTTTAATATTGCCTAGCCTAACCTAACCTCGCTCGACTCAACTCTACTCTACTGTGCTACACTCTACTCTACTCTACTCCACTCTACTCCTCTCAACTCTACTCTACTCTAACCTGACCTAAGATAACCTAGCTTAGCCTAACCTAGCTCTACTATAAATTTCTCTACTCTACTCATCTCTGCTCTGTCTTTCTCTACTCTATTCAGCTTGATCTACTATATTATTCTATGCTTTGCTCTACTCTATTCTACTCTAACTTTGCCAAACCTAGCCAACCTTAACTTAACCTAGCCTTGCTTAGCATTGCTTAGCCTAGCCTAGCTTAACTTAGCTCTGATCTACTCTATTATGCTCTTCTCTACTTTACTCTACTTATTTCTACTTTTCTCTATATTGCTCTTCTCCACTGTACTCTACTCTACACTAGCTTTGCCTAACTTTGCCAAACCTAGCTCTGCTCTACTCTAGTCTTCTCTACTCTACTCTACTATACTCTAGTCTACTCTAGCCTAGCCTAGCTTAGCTTTGCCTAGCTTGGCCTAACTTAGCCAAACCTAACCAAGCTCTACAAAACTCTACTCAACTCTACACTGCTCTCCTCTACTCTACCCTACTCTACTTTACTCTATACTACCCTATTAAAATCTACTCTAATCTACACTTCTCTAACCAAGAAAAGCCTAGCCAAGCCAAACCTAGCACTGTTCTACTCTAGCCTAGCCTAGCATAACCGAAATAAGCTCTACTTTACTCTACTCTTCTCTGCTCTACTCTTTCGTACACTACTCTACCCTACTTTTCTATTCTCTGCTTTGCTCTCCTCTACTCTGCTCAACTCGATTCTACTCTGCTCTACTTTAAACTGCTATACTCTGCTCTTCTCTGCTCTACTTTACTCTACTCTACTTCGCTATGCTCTACTCTACTCTACTCAACTATACTCTACTCTACTCTACTATGCTTTACTCAACTCTAGTCTACTCCACTTTACTCAATCCTAACATAGCTTCGCTTAACATAACCTAGCTCTAATTTCCTCTACTCTACTACTCCACTCTAGCCTAGCTTAGCTTAGACTGTCATAACCTAAGTTAGCTCTACTTTATTGTACTCTATCCTACTATACTCTAACCTTGCGTATACTAGCTTAACCTGACTTAGCTTAACTCTACTCTAGCCTAGCCTTGCAAAACCTGGCCTAGGTTAACCTTGCTCTACTTGACTTTGCTCTTCTCTTCTCTGCTCTGCTCTGCTCTAGTTTTCTCGTCTTTACTCTGCTCTATTCTACTCTACTGTACTCTACTCTGCTCAACTCTAGCATAGTTTAGCCTAGCCTAGCTTAATCTAAACAAACTCTAATATGTTCTACGAGCCTAATCTACCCCTATCTTGCCTAACCAAATATAACCTAATCTAACTCTGCTCAACTGTGCTCTACACTACTCCACTCTACTCTCCTCAGCCATACTCTACTCTACTGTACTATGCTCTTGCCAGGCTTTACTTAACTTAGCACTACTCTACTATACTCTTCTCAAGCCAACTCTAGTCTAGCCTAGCCTAACCTCACTCTACTCTTCTCTAACCAAGCCTAACCTAGCTCTACTCTACTCTACTCTATTCTACTCTACTCCACTCTAGCCTAGCCAACCCTAACCTAGCCTAGCACAGCCTAGCTTAACCTAACTTAACCTCACACTACTCTACTCAACTCTGCTTTGCTCTGCTCAGCATTTCTCTGTCTTGTTCTGCTCTACTCAATCATACTCTACTTTGCACTACTCTGCTCTACTCTGCTCTACTTTGCTCTACTTGTCTCTATACCCTCTACCCTACACTACTCTACTCTACATTACTCTACTGTACTTTAACCTCACTAAGTAAGCATAGACTAGCCTAATCTTGCCCTACTCTACTCCACTCTACTTTGTTCTTCTCTGTTCTACTCTACACTGCTCTACTCTTATTTGCTCTACTCAACTCTACTCTGTTTTGCTCTTCTCTACGCTACTCCACTCTACTCCACTATACTCTACTCTAGCCTAGCCTAACTATGTGCTGCTTTACTTTATTCTTCTCTACTCTACTTTAGTTTAATCTAGCATAACTTAGCCTAGCCTAGCCTAACTCTACTCTACTCTACTCTTCTCTACTCTATTATAGCCAAAAATACTATATTCTACTTTACTCTACTCCATTCTACCCTAATGTAGTAATGCCTAGCCTTGCCTATCTTAGCTCTACACTATTATACTCACCTCTAACCTAGCCTAACCTAGCTACACTATACTTTGCACTGCTCTGCTCTACTCTACTCTACCCTACCCTACTCTACTCATCTCTCTTTTACTCTTCTCTACTCACCTCTACTATGTTCTTCTCTATTTTGTTTTACTTTGCTCTACTCTACTATGCTCAGTTCTACTCTACTCTTTTCTTCTCTATAATACTCAACTCTAACCTAGTTTACCCGAGCATAGCCTAACGAATCTCTACTCTACTCCACTCTTCGTTACTCTACTCTACTCTACTCTGCACTCACCATGCCTAGCATAACCTTGCTCTCCCCTACTCTACTCTCCTCTACTCTATTATGCTCTACTATACTCTACTATACTCTATTATGCTTATCTCTACTTTGCCCTTCTCTGCACTACTCCACTCTACTCTACTCTACTCTAGCCTTGCCTTGCCTAGTATAGCCTAACCGAACCTAGCTTTACTATACTCTACTATACTCTATTTTACTCAAAACCTAACTTAACCTAGCCTTTTCTAGCCTAACTTAACCAAGTCGAGCCCAACCTAGCTCTTCTCTGATATGCTTTTCTCTACTTTTATCTACTTTGCTCTACTCTACTCTACTCTACTTTAGCCAAGCCTAGCCTAGCATAATCATTCTTTACTCTACTCTACTCTACTTCACTCTACTCTACTCTATTTTACTCTTTCCTAGCCTAACCCAGCCTAGCCATGCCTAGCTTATTCTAACCTCGCTCTACTCTACTCTACTCTACTCTACTCCTCTCTACTCTACTCTACTCTACTCTAACATGACCTAATATAGCTTAACTTAGCCTAACCTAGCTCTACTCTACTTTGCTATACTCTACTCATCTATATTTTTCTCTGCTCTACTCAGCTCTGCTCTGATCTACTCAACTGTTTTATGCTCTACTCTGCTCTGCTCTACTCTACCCTAGCCTAGACAAGCCTAGTCAAACCGAGCCCTACACAACTTTACTCTACTTTAGCCTAGCCTAGCCTAACTTGGCTCTACTCTACTCCACTCTACACAACTCTACTCTATACTACTCTATTCTACTTTACTCTAACTTAGCCTAGCCTAGCCTAACCTAGCTCTACTCTCCTCTACTCTATTGCACTCCTTATTCTATTATACTCTACTCTAACTAAGCTTAGTCTTGACTTGCTCAACCTACCTCTACTCTGTTCTACTCTACTCTACTCAAGCCTAGTCTAACCTAGCCTTGCCTAACCTTGCCTAACCTAGCCTACCCTTACTTTTCTCTACTCTATTTTATTCTACTCTAGCCTCGTTAAGCTTGACTTAGCTTTAAACTACCCAACTTTTCTATACTCTACTCTACATAACTCTACTTCACTCTACTCTACTCGACTCTAGGATAGCCTAGCCTAGCCTAGTGTAACTTATAGTAGGCTAGTCTAGCCTAGCCTACCTTAGCCTAGCATAGCCGAGCCTAGCCTAACTTATCTAAATCTAACCTCGCCCGACCAAGACGAGCCTTACGCTAATCTACGCTACACTACTCTACTCTACTCAATTTTATTCTACTCTAGCCTACAAAGCCTTTGCTCTATGCTACTCAACTCTGCTCTAGTCTAACTTGCCCTAGCATAGCTTAGCCTAGTCTACCTTGCCTAGCTTAGCCTCACCTAGGCTCTACTCTACTCTACTCTACTCAACTTTACTCTACCCATCTCTCCTCTACTCTACTATACTCTTCTCTACTCTAGTCTTCTCTTCTCTCCTCTACTCTTGTTTGCTCTATTTTGCCCTACTCGACTCTACCCTACTCTACTCTAGTCTATTATGCTCTAGTCTGGCCTTACCTAGTGCAGATTAACTGAGCTCTACTCTACTCTACTTTACTCTACTAAACTCTTGTTTAGCCAAGCCTACCTTAACCTTGCATAGCCAGGCCTAGCCTACCTTAACTCTACTCCACTCCACTCTACTTCACTCTACTCTACTCTGTTCTACCCTATATTACTCTACTCAACTCTACACTATCATCGCCTAGCCTAGCAAAGCCTACTTAGCTCTACTCGTCTCTACTCTAACCAAGCCTAGCTTAGCCCAACTTAGCTCTGCTCTACTCAACTCAACAAAGCTCTACTTTTCTCTACTCTACTCTACTATTATTTATTTTGCTCTACTCCACTCTACTCTATTGTACCCTAGCCTAGCCTAACCTAGCCAAGCCTAATCTAGCTCTACTCTACTCTACTCTAGCCTAGCCTAATCTATCCTACCATAACTTAGCCTTGCCTAACCTAGCTCTACTCTGCTCTACTCTATACTGCTCTACTATAATTTATTATAACCTAGCCTAGCCTACCCTAAAATAACCTAGCTCTAATCGACTATAGTTTAGCCTTGCTTAGCCTAGCCTAGCATAATCTAGCTATGCTCAACAATACTCATCTTACTCTACTCTACTCCACTCTACTCTGCTCTACTCTACTCTACTCTACTCTACTCTACTTTGGTCTACTCTTCACTACTCTAACCATGCTTAGCAAAGCCTAACCTGACCTAGTTTTATGCTACTCTACTCTAACCAAGCCTAGACTTGCCTAACCTAGTTCAGCTCAGCTTTGCTCTATTTTAGTCTACTCTACTTTGCTCTACTCTACTCTACTATACTATGCTCTACTCTACTCTGCTTAGCTCGGCTATGCTCAGCTTTGTTATACACTATTCTACTCCACTCTACACTACTCTACTCTAGCCTAGCCTCACCATGCCTAATCTAGCCTTGCTTAGGTTTGCCTAATCTAGGTCTACTCTACTCTACTTTGCTCTACTCTACTCTACTCTTCTCTTCTCTACTCTACTCTACTCTACTCTTCTCTATTCTATGCTGCTCTTCTTTACTATATTCTACTTTACTCTCCTCTGCTCTGCTTTGCTTTACTCTTCTCTTCTTTACTCTACTTAACTCTAGTCTACTCTACTATATTATACTCTACTCATGCATAGCCTAACCTAGCTCTACTATACTATGCTCTGCTTTACTCTAATCTATTGTATTCTACTCTACTCTACTCTAACTTAGCCAAACCTGGCCTAGCCTATCCTAGCTCTACTCTACTCTACTCTAGCCTCACATAGCCTAGACTATCCTAACTCTACTCTACTCTCCTCTACTCTACTTCTCTCTACTCTACTCGCCTTTACTCAGCTTTCTCTATTGTGCTCCACTCTACTCTACTCTGTACTACTATACTCTTGCCTAACCTAGCATAACCTTGCTCTACTTTATTCTACTAGACTCTTCTCTACTTTACTTTACTTTATTGTTCTCTATTCTACTCTACTCAACTCTGCTTTACTCAACTCTAATATACCCTACTCTATTATATGCTAGCTTATCCTAATGTAGCTCTACTCTGCTCTAATCTACTCTTGCTTAGCTTAGCCTACCTTAGCTTATACTACCCTATCTTAGCAAAACCTCACTCTACTCTACTCTGCTCTACTCTACCTTACTCTACTCTACTTACTCTACTCTACACTACTCTTCTTTACTCCACTTTACTCTACTCTAGCCTAGCCTAGCCTAACCTAACTTAGCCTAGCTTAGCTTAACAAAGCTCTACTCTACTTTACTCTACTATGCTCTACTCTACTCTACTATACTCTTCTTTAACCAAGCAAAGCTAAGCCTAGCCTAACCCAGCTCTATTCTTCTCCACTCTTCTCTAATCTACTCTATAGTACTTTTTCCTAACTTAGCCTACCTTAACCTTGACTAACTTAGCTCTGCTCAGTTCTACCTTGCTTTTTTCTACTCTACTCTACTCTATTATGCTCTGTTATACTTTTCTCCACTTTGCACTGCTCTATTCCTTTCTACTCTGCTTTGCTCAACTCTACTCTACTTTACTCTAGCCTAGCATAACCTAGCCTAGCCTAACCTAACCTAACTCTATTCTACTATACTCTACTCTACTATACTCTAGCCTATCCAAACCTTGCCTAGCCTAACTTAGCTCTACTCTACTCTACTTTGTTTTTCTCTACTCTGCTATACTATACTTCACTTTGCTCTATACTTCACTCTACTCTACTCTGCCCTTCTCTGTTCTGCTCTGCTCTAATCAATTCAGTTCTACTTTGCTCTCCTCTGCTTTGCTCTACTCAGCTCTACTCTATACTACTCTACTCTAGCTTAGCCTAGCTTAATCGAGCTCTCTACTATTGTACTCTAGTCTATCCTATCGTAGCCCACCCTAGCCTAGCTTAATCTGTCTTAATGTAGCCCTACTCTACTCTTTTGTGCTTTACTCTACTACACTCTACACTACTATACTCTACTCTACCCTCCCCTAACCTAACTTAGCCAAACCTAGCTTAACCTAGATATACTCTTCTTTACTCTATCCTAGCCTAGAGTAGCCTAGCCTAGCTTGACCTAGCTCTACTCTATTATGCTCTGTTATATTTTGCTATACTCTACTCTTCTTTGCTTAGCTTTACTCTACTCTAGTTTACTCTATTGTACTCTAGCCTAGAGGCTCCTAACCTTGCTCTGCTCTACTCTACTTAGCTCTAGCCTGCCTAGCCTAACCTTGCCTAGCTTGGCTTAGCCTAGCCTAACCTAGCTCTACTCTACTCTACTCTAATCTTCTCTATTCTATTCTCTACTTTACTCTAAATAAGCATAGCCTAACAAAGGCCAATATAGCTCTAATCTACACTACTCTACCCTAGCTTAGCCTAACCTAACCTAGCTCTACTCTACTCTGCTCTGCTCTGCTTTACTTTGGTCTGTTTTGCTCTACTTTGCTCTGCTCTACTCTACCTATCTTTGCTCTTCTTTATTCTACTATACTCTACTCAACTCTACCCTACTCAACTCTATCCTACCCTAGCCTAACTTTGCTCTACTCTACTCTAGCCTTACCTAGCCTAGCCTACCCTATCCTAGCCAAGCCTACCTTAGCCTAAACTATCCTGTTTCTACTCTACTCTAACCTAGCCTAGCTACCAAAGCTTAACCTCACTCAACTCTACTCTACTCTACCCAAAACATGCCTAGATTAGCCAAGCATAGCCTAACCTAGCTTTACTCTACTTTACCCTACTATGCTCTACTTGACTTTACTCTATATGGCTCTACTCAGTTCTACCTTGCTCTGCTCTACTCTCTTCTCCTCTAGTCTCTACAACTCTACTCTACTCTGCTATGCTCTACTCTACTCTACTCTACTCTACTTTATTATACTCTACTCTACTCTATTATACTCTAGCCTAGCCTAACCTAGCTATAATCTACTCTACTCTACTTTACTTTACTCTACTCTAGCCTATTATAGCCTAGCCTAGCCTAAGCTAGCTTTACTCTCTTATAATCTAATCTACTCTACTATACTCTACTGTACTATACTGTAACCTTGCCTAACTAAGCTCAACTCTAGACTAAACTTGCCAATCTTAGACGAGATTTGCCTAACCTACTTTTACTTTGCTCAACTCTTTTCTGCTATGCTCTGCTTTTCTCTGCTCTGGTACACTCTACTCTACTCTACTCTATTCTACCCTCAACTATATCCTAGCCTACCTTAGCCTAGCCTAGCATAACCTAAGCTAGCTCTACTCTACTCCACTCTACACTACTCTACTCTACTATACTCTACTCTATTCTACTCTAACCTAGCCTAGCCTACCCTAATCTAACCTAGCTCTACTATATTATAGTCTAGCCTAGTTTAGCCTAGCCTAGCCTACCCTAATCTAACCTAGCTCTACTATGCTTTGCTCTGCTCTATTATGTTCTACTCTATTCTACTCTACTCTACTCTACTCTACTCTACTCTGTTTTGCTCTATTTTGCTCTACTTTTCTCTGCTCTACTTTGCTCTACTCAACTCTACTCACTCTACTTTACTCTAGCCTAGTTGAGTTTAGCCTAGCTGAGCTTAGCCTAACTTAGCTCCACTCTACACTACCCTTCTCTACTATACTCTCCCCTAGCTTAGCTTAGCCTAGGTTACCCAAGCCTAGCCAAGCCTAACCTAGCTCTACTCTACTTTACTATACTCTACTCCAATTAACTCTACTCTAACTTGGCCTAGCCTAACCTAGCAAAACCTAGCTATACTCTTCTTACTTTACTCCACTCCACTCTTCTCTACCCTAGCCTAGCCTAGTCAAATCTAGCTCAACTCTACTCTACTCTATTCTTCTTTAATCTACCGCATTTTACTCAAACCTAGCCTAGCTTCACCTAGCTCTGCTCTTCATTACTCTACTCAACTTTATTCTACTCTAGCCTAGCCTACATAACCTTGTTATGCTCTACTACATTCTACTCTCTCAAAACTATTCTACTATACTCTAACCTTACCTTGATAAATGTGGCGCTTCTCTACTCTCTTCTACTCTATTCTGTTCTTCCTTGCTCTGTTTTGCTCTACTCTGCTCTACTCTACTATGCTTTGTTATACTCTGCTTTGCTCTACGATACTCCACTCTACTCTACTTTGCTTTACTCTACACTACTCTACTTTGCTTTGCTTTATTCTACTCTACTTTAGCCTAGTTTAGCCTAGACAAGCTTAGCCTAGCCTGATGTACCTCTTCTCTACTCAACTCTACTCTACTTTAGCCTAGCCTTGCCTAGCATACCTTACTCTAGCCTAGTCTCGCCTAGCCTAACCTACCAATACTCTACTTTTACTCTACTCTACTCTAATCTACTATATTCTACTCTACTTTACTCTAACTTAATTGAGCTTAACCTAGCTCTACTATACTCTACTTTACTCTATCTACTTTACTCTATTGTTCCCTAATCTAACATCACCAAGCCTAACCTAGCTCTGCTCTAGTCTGCTCTACCTTACTTTGCTCTACTCTTCTCTACTCTACTCTACTATGCTCTACTCTACTATACTCTATTGTACTATAACATAGCCTAGCCTAACTTAGCTTTACTATACTCTTTTCTACTGTACTCTACTCTACTCTAGCCTTGCTTAGCCTATTGTAGCAAAGCCTACCCTAGCTTAGCTTAGCACAGCCTAACCAAGCTCTGCTTTACTCTACTCTACTCTTCTATACTCTACTCTACTTTACCCTACTCTAAACTAGCCTAACCTAACTCTACTCTACTCTACTTTACTCCACTCAACACTACTCTAATTTACTCTACCCTACTCAAGCGTACCTTAGCCTTGCCTAATTTACACTACTCTAATTTACTCTACTCTACTATCCTCTACTCTAACCAAGCTTAGCCTAGCCTCACCTAGCTTAGCATAACAAGCTCTACTCCACCTTACTCTGCTCTCCACTGCTCTGCTCTCTTCTAATTTGCTATGCTCTACTAAGCTCTACTATACTATGCTTGTCTCCACTATACCCTTCTCTACACTACTTTGCTCTACTTTACTCTAGTTTGCTTCGCTATACTCTACTATGCTCAACTCTACTCTACTCTTCTCTGGCCTAGCCCAACATAGCCTACCATAGCATAGCTTAGCATTGCCTTGCCTAGCTTAGCATTGCCTTACCAAGCTTAGACATGCCTGACCTAGCTCTACTATACTCTAATCTACTCCAATATTCTCTACTTTACTCGACTCTACTCTACTCTACTTAAAGTTATGCTAGCCTAGCCTTGGCTAACTTAACCTACCCTAACTTAGCTCTAATCTTATCTGTTTTTCTCTACTATGCTCTGCTTTGCCCTACCTTGATCAGCTCTACTCTACACTACTCTGCTCTGCTCTGCTCTACTCTACCCTAATCTACTCTACTCTACTTTACTCTAGCCTAGCCTTACTTAGCATATCCTAGCCTACCCAAACCTAGCTCTACTCTACTATACACAACTCTACTCTTACCTAGCCTAGCCTACCCTAGCCTAGCCTTGCCCAGCCTTACTTAGCCCAACCAAGCCTAGCTCTACTCTCTTTTACTCTATCCTACTCTACTCTACTCTACTCTATGTTGCCTACTCTACTCTACTCTACTCCACTTAACTCTACAACAGCCTAGCACAGCCTAGCTTACCCTATCCTAGCCTACGCTAACCTTTCCTTACCTAGCCTAACCAAGCTCTACTCTACTTTACTCCACTCTACTCTACTCTACTCAAACTTACTTAGCCTAGCCTATCCAAACCTTGCTTTACTCTTTTCTACTTTACTCCTTAATATTCTCTCTACTCTACACTAGCCTATTGTAAGCAAGCCTAACATAGCTCTATCCTGGTATACTCTGCTTTGCCCTGCTCTACTCCATTCTACTATGCTCTCCTCAACTCTACTCTACTCTACTATTGCTCAACTCCACTCTACTCTACTCTACTATACTCTAACTTAACCTAACATAACCTAGCTCTACTCTACTCACTCTACTATATTCTATTCTAGAATACTATGCACTTTACTCTCGCTTAGCATAACCTAGTTTTGCTCCACTCTACTCTACTCTGCTTTACTCTTATCTACTCTACTCTACTTTACTATACTTTTATCTACTCTACTCTACTTTCTTCTACACTGATATACTCTTCTCTACTCTACCCTAATCTTCTCTACTTAGCTCTACTCTACTTTCTTCTACTATACTCTACCTATCCTACTCTACTCAGCTTATACTCTATATTAGGCTCTTTTCTTTACTACTATCCTCTCCTCTCCTCTCCTCACCTATCATAACCTCTCTCATACTCTACTCAACTCTACTCTACTCTATTCTACTCTTCTCTTCTCTACTATACTCTACTCTACTCTATTCTACTCTACTCTACTATGCTCTTACCTAGCCTAGCCTAGCTTAGTTTAATAAAACTCTACTCTACTATAATCCACTTTACTTCACTCTAGCCTAACATAGCCTAGGCTAACTTAGCCTACCTTAGCTTAACCTAGTTCTACTCTTCTCTACTCTTTTCTACTCCATCCTAGCCTAACATCCTCTAGTTACCCAGCCTAACCTAGGTCTGATTTGCTCTACTATACTCTATTCTTCTCTGCTCTACTCTGGTCTCCTCACCTCAACTCTACTTTACTTTGCTTTTCCCTACTCTACTCTACTCTACTTTACCCTACTCTACTCTAATCTACTCTACTCTAACCTAGACTAACCCAACTAACCAAGCCTAACCTAGCTCTATTCTAGTCTACCCTACTCTACTCTACTCTACTCTTATTTAGAGTAGCCTAGCCTAGCCTTACCTAACATAGCCTAACAAGCTTAACCTAGCACTAGTTTATTATGCTCTACTCTACTATACTCTACACAACTCTACTCCATCCTACTTGACTTTATTATAGTCTAACATAACGTAGCATAACTTAACAAAGCTCTACTCTACTCTACTCTAGCCTAGCCTTTCCTAACCTAGCCTACCCTTGCCAACCTTAGCCTTGCCCAACATAACTTAGCTCTACTCTACTCTACTCTACTTTATTAAGCTTTGCCCTACTCTGTTCTTCTCTATTCTACTCTACTCTACTCTACTCTACTCTACTCTACTCTTTTCTACTCTATACTCTAGCCTACCCTAACTGAGCCTAACCTAATATAGCCTACTCGACTTTACTGTACTCAATTATCTTTTACTCTACTCTAACCTAGCCTAAGCTAGTATCGCCTAACCTAGCCCAGCCCAGCTTAGCTTAGTAAAGCTTAGCCTAGCCTAACTTTGCTCTACTAAGCTCTACTCTACTCTACTATACTCTACTACGCTCTGCTTTGCTCAGCTCTATAGTGCTCTGCTCTGTTATGCTCTATTCTACTTTGCTCTGCTTTTCTTAACTCTACTCTACTCTCGCCTAGCCTAGCCTAACCTAACCTAGCTCTACTCTACTCCACTCTACTTTATTTTATTCTACTCCACTCTAGCCTAACCTTGCTGAGCTTATTACAACAAAACCTAGCTTTACTCTACCCTTCTCTACCATAGTTTACACTACTCTACTCTACTTTACTACACTCTAATTTACTCTCCTTACTCTACTCGACTCTACTCTACTTTACTCTACTCTACTCTAACCTATCGCAGCCTAACCTAGCTCTACGGTATTTTACTTTACTCTGCTCTACTTTACTCTAGCATAGCCTAGCCTAGCAAGCCTTACAAAGCTTTGCTCTACTTTGCTCTACTCTACTTTTCTCTTCTTTACACTACTTTTCTCTTCTTTGCTCTAGTCTACTTAGCTTTGCATTGCTACTAGAATCTGGCCTGCTTTATTCTGCTCTACTCTACTTTGCTCAACTCATCTCTACTCTACTCTGCTCTATTTTGCTCTACTATACTCTACTCTACTTTATTATACTCTACTCTAACCTAGTCTAGTCTAGCCTAACCTCGCCTAGCCTAACCTAGCTCAACTCTATTGTACTCATCTCTACTCTACTATACTCTTCTCTACTTAACTCTATTAAACTCTACTCTACTAAACTCTACTCCGCTCTACTTTTGTCTAGCCTTGCTTAGCATATCTAAACCTAAGCTAGCCTAACTTAGCACTGCTCTACTCGACTCCACTCTAGCCTAGCCTAGCCTAACCTAACCTAAGTCAGCTCTACTTTACTCTACTCTAACCTAGCCTAGCCTAGACTAACCTAACTAAGCTATGGTCTACTCTGCTCTACTCTGCTATGCTTTATTCTACTTTGCTCAACTCTATACTACTCTTCTCTACTATCCTTTGCTCTGCTCTGATATAGTCTCCTTTACTCTCCTCAATTACACTCTCCTCTTCTCTCCTCTAATATACTCTACTCCACTCTACTCTCCTCTACTATACTATACTATAAAATACTCTACTATGCTCTTCTCTAACCTAGCCAAGCCTAACCAAGCCAAACCTTGTTCTATTTTGTCTGCTCTAGCCTACCCTAACCAAGTTCTACTTTACTATGCTCTACGCTATCTGCTCTACTCTACTCTACTCCACTCCCTTCTATTTTACTCATCTTAACTCTACTCTTAGCTACTATACTCTACTATACCCTTGCTAAGTTTAGCCTAGCATAGCCTAGCCTAAACTAGCTCTGCTCTACTCTATTATACTCTACTCCACTCTAGCTTAGTCTTGCCTAGCCTAGCCTAGCCGAGCCTACTGTAGCTCTACTCTACTCTACTCTATCCTAGCCTAACTAGTTATGCTCTACTTCACTCTACTCTGCTTTTCCCTTCTCCACTCTACTCTCATATGCTCTTCTTTACTCTGCTCCACTCTGCTCTACTTTGCACTACTCTACTCTACTCTATTCTACTCTACTTAACTCTATTATGCTCTACTTTGCTCTACTCATGTCTACTCCACTCTACTTTACTCTGCTCTACTCTAACATATCTTACCTAGCCTAACCTAGCCTAGCCTAACCTAGATCTACTCTACTCTACGGCTCTACCCTAGCTTGGCCAACCTATCCTAGCTTAACCTAGCTCTGCTTTACTCTTCTTTAACCTAGCCTATCCTAACCTAGCTCTGCTTTACTCTACTTAGCTTTTCTTTGCTTTGCTTTACTCTATACAATTCTACTTTACTCTACTCTAGTCTACTCTAGCCTTGTTTAGCCTAGCCTATCCTAGACGAACCTAGATCTACTTCATTATACTATACTCTTTAGTACCTTGCATTACTGTACTCAAGAATAGCATAACCTAATTTAGCCCTACTATTCTCTTCTTTGTCCATCTTTTCTCTACTCTACTCTTCTCTATTATGCTCTACTCTACTATACTCTACTCTACCCTACTCTACTCTAATCTACTCTTCTCTACTCTACTCAACTCTACTCTACTGTACTCCAGCCTAGCCTAGCCTAACCTAGCTCTACTCTACTCTACTCTAGCCTTGGCCAGCCGACCTTATCCTAGCCTAGCCAAACCTAGCCTAACTTAGCTCTACCCTTCCTTACTCCATTCTACTCTACTCTACCCTAACCAACCTAACCTCGCCAAGTCTAGCCTAACCTTGCTTTACGATACACTACTCTACTATACTCTACTCTGCTCGACCCAAGCCTAGCTTATCATAGCCTAACCTTGCTTTACTCTTCTCTACTTCGCTTTGCTCTACTGTGCTCCACTCAACTTCAGTCTGCTCTACTAAATGTTGCTCTACTCTACTCTGCTCTGCTCTGCTTTGCTTTACTCTACTCTATTCTACACTATTCTATAGTACTATAATCTACTCTACTCTACTCTAACCTAGCCTAACCTATCTTATCCTAGCCTAGCCTTGCTTAGCTTAGGCTAACCTGGCTCAACTCCACTTTACTCTACTCTAATATACTATAATATACTATATTTCGGCGAGGAGCTGCGGTTGATCACGTGCGAGCTTCACCGTGGCCGGCGAGCAAAGGTAGGAAATTCAGATTTAAATTAGTTATTTAGTAGAAATTAAAAGCATGGAATATTATGCTTAATGAACACAAGCATGTGGATGAAAAATCGAACTTAGTTGAATGCTAATTTGCGTCTTTTACAAATTTTGGATTTTCTGGAAAATTGCCCACTTTGCCGAAAAATTTAGTTAATGATTGAAACATTAGGATAGTACGAACATCGGATTTTGTTTCTCCTTGTACGCGTTCGCCGAAAATCGACGGAAGGATTGGATTAGTCGGCGATTGCGTCGATTAGGGTTTGCGGGCGTCGGACCGAGGAAGGAGAAGGGTTTAGATTAATTACGAATTTATTTAAGTAATTAACGGTATTTATATAATATTTATTAGTAATTAATTAATTAAACATCGACGATTAATGGATTATTAAGAAATTTGGTTCGGCGGTGTCGCGGTTTAGCGCGAGGGTTCCGAACCGGCAGCGAAAACCGGTTCAGCGGGATTCGGCGCGGACGAACGGCACGGAGGAAAATTTAATTCAGGTATTGGTTCGGCGGTGTCGCGGTTCAGCGCGAGGGTTCCGAACCGGCAGCGAAAACCGGTTCAGCGGGATTCGGCGCGGACGAACGGTGCGGAGGAAATTATTCGGAAATTAATCCGAATTTTCGAAAAAAGGATATATGTGAAACTTAAATTTTATTCGGAAATTTATTCCGAATTTCGGAAAATGGATAAAGGGCGGAAATTGATTTTTTTGAATTTAAAAATTTCCTGAAGTGAGAAAAAGGTGATTCTTAGAAATCACATAGCCAAGTTGAAATTGACTGTTGAGAATACCCATAAATTCAGTGCAGCTGGATTAGTTGGAAGGAAGTGTGACACTTGGGTACTACCAGAATAGTCAGAATTTTGGTATAGTTTGTGTTGCTTGGATGGCAATGACATGGATTGAGTCAGTTTACTCAGTGTTGGCATATTTCATGGATTGGCATATTGGACCGGAATACTATAGGCCCTATATGATGTTTTAGGGTAGTTGTGGTAGGTAACTGTGCGGTACAGACTTAGCTTCCACAGTATACATGTGGACTGGTATGCGCCTTGTTGTATCTGGACACATGTTGCCGAATCTTGGAGTTAGAGCTTGGCAATGACTGTAGGGGCGTGGCTTCTATGGAAATTGTTGGGAGAGGACTTCTTGGAACGATAGCTGAGTCGATCTCTTCTGGTCCATGAGTGTAGGCCTACGCGCCTGAGAGTGGCAGTGGCAGGGGTGACTCGCCGTGGCTAGCCAAGTGTGTAGGCCTGCGTGCCTGAGGGTGGCAGGGGTGTCTCACGTTGGCTAGAGATCTATGTGACTGGTTTTGTCTATAGTCTCCAGAAGATTGATTGATGTGAGACGCTGCGGTGTCGGGTGCTAGGCATTGTGATGCGTGCGCAGAGATGGGCGTGTCCCGCTGGCATGCTTTGCCTAGGCGCCATGCGTGCGTAGAGATGGGCGTGTCCCGCTGGCATGCTGCCTGGGAGCACAGAGGAGAGCTACTCTGGTGTGACTGGGGGTGACTGTGGATTGGTCAGAGTCTGGGACTGAGAGTGCCTTTCCACCATACATTGTTATGCTGTATTCCTATACTCTTACTATTATCCTTCTCTTGCATGTGAGTTTTTACTAGCTGTCTTTCCTACTGGGCGTAGCTCACTCCTTTATTATCTATATTTTTCCAGCGGCTCGACAGCCTTGACGCCACCCAGATTAGGTGGGATCGTGCTCAGCAGGCTAGTGGAGGATATCTGATCTGTGATTTTCTGAGACATTTTGGTTAGTGTGATTGATACTATTGGATGTATTCAGGGAGACTGTTATTCTTATGTCTTGTATTATGTGAGGGTGATTCTGACTCATGTACTCGTATGGATAATGTGGTTTTGATGGACTGTGATTTTTCATATGAGTTACACTTTTATACACTATCTTATTTTCTACCTTGACGGTATGGTGTGTGGAGCGCCATTTCATATCGGTGGATGTTATATATTTTTTGTTGATGGTGAGGTCATTACATGACTATGGAACTTAACCTTGGGGGTTCAGACTTCTATTAGATCGGTTCTCCTACCAGTATGGGTTAGGAGTATTGGGTCTAGTAGGAGTAACATTGCGCGAGTTCATCAGTTAATTCAGTAGTCATGAACCTGATTTGACGGTGTACCCGGGAGATGGGATCCACATAGTTAAGGAAAGTAGGTGTGTAATGATGTGTTATATCCTATGTTTTTCGTAGGCTACTCAGGTTGGTATGGGACGATCTAAGCTGTCTATATGTAAAAAAAAGAAAAAAAAAATGTATGCCAAAAAAAATCAGCCTAGGAAAAATGGGGTGTAACATAGCCTAACTGAGCTCTACTCTACTATACTCTACTCTACTGTAGCCTTACCTACCTAGCTTACCCTAGCCTAGCCAAGCTTAGCCTAACCTAGCTCTACTTTACTCTACTCCACTCCACTCCACCCTAAACTAGCCCAGCCTTGCCAAACCAAGCCCGACTTTACTCTTCTTTACTCTAGCCTAGCCTAGCCTATCCTCGACTAACCATGCTCTTCTCTTATGTACTCTGCTTTGCTCTTATTTGCTCTACTTTTCCCTACTCTACCATGCTCTACTCTTCTCTACTTTACTCTACTCTACTTTGCTCAATTCTTTCTGCTCTGTTCTGCTCACCTTTACTCCCCCTACTCCACTCAACACCACTCTGTTGTACTCTAACCTAGCTTAGGCTAACCTACCCTAAACTAGCTCTACTATAATATACTGTACTCTACTCTACCCTAATCTACTCTAACCTAACAAGCCTAGCCTAAACTAACCTAGCTCTACACTACTTTACTTTAGACTAGCTTAGCCTGGCCTAACCTAGCTCTACTCTTTGCTGTTATGCTCTTTTCTACTCTACTTTGCTCAACTCTACTCATCTCTTCTCAACTCTACTCTAGTCTGCTCTACTTTACTATGCTCTAATCTAATGTGCTCTACTCTACTCTACTCAATTATACTGTGCTCTATAATACTCTAGCTTAGCCAAGCCTAAGCTAGCTCTACTCTACTATACTCTAGAAAAACAAAACCTAACTTAGCCTAGCCTTACCTAACCTAACTCTACTCTACTATACTCTACTCTACTCTACATAAGCTAGCCTAGCCTAGCATAATCTTGATCTACCCTACTCTACTATACTCTACTCTACCCTACTCTACTCTACTTTACTCTATACCATTTAACTCTAGCCTAACCTAGCTTAGCCTTACCTAGCTTTGTATTGCTCTACTCTACTCTACTCTACTATGCTATTCTCTTCTCTACTCTGGTCTATTCTACTTTGCTCTGCTCTACTGTACTCTGCTATGCTCTGCTCTCCCCACATCTCCTCTCCACTATTCTACTCTACTCTGCTCTACTATCCTTTACTCTACTCTACTCTGCTCTACTCTCCTCTACTACTCTACTCTACTCTACTCTACTATTCATAACTCTAATTTCCTCTAGCATAGCCTACCCTAGCCTAGCATAACCTAGCTCTTCTCTACTCAACTCTAATCTACTCTACTCTACCCTAGCCTATCCTAGCTCTACTCTTCTCTACTCTATTTTATACTATCCTTGCCTAGCCTAACCTAACTTAGCTCAGCTCTGCTCTACTCTACTCTACTCTACTCAGTTATACTCTACTTTGCACTGCTCTACTCTACTCTGCTCTGCTCTACTCTTTTTTACTATACTGCACCTTACTCTATTATATTCTAGCCTAGCCTTGCCTAGCCTAACCAAGCTCTACTCTACTCTATTTTACTATACTCTACTTTAGCCTAACCTAGCCTAGTATAGCCTAACCTAACCTAACCTAACCAAACCTAGCTCTACTCTGCTATACTATCCTCTACTCCACTCTACTCTACTTTAAACTAGCCTAACCTAACCTAGCTCTACTCCACTCTACTCTGCTTTACTATGCTCTGTTCAATATGCTATGCTTTGCACTTTTCTACTCTACTCTACTCTTGCCTCACCGACCCTAGCCTAACCTAGCCAAGCCTAGCCACACTCTACTCTGCTATACTCTATCCTAGCCTAATAGCATAGCCTAACCTAACCTTTCATTACTTTACTATACTCTATGCTATTATACTCTACTCAAGTCTACTCTACTCTACTCTGCTCTACCATACTTTACTCTATAATACTATACTCTAACCTAGCATAGCCTAGTATATCTTAAACTAGCCTAGCTTCACTATGCTTTGTTTTGCTCTACTCTACTTTACTTTGCTCTACTTTGTTGTGCCATAGTCTACTCTATTGTGCTCTTCTCTACTCTTCTTTGCCCTATTCTGTTATACTGTACTCTACTCAAGCCTACCCTAACCTAGACTAGCTTAGCCCTATCGAGCTCTGCTCTACTCTACTCTTCTCTTGCTACTCAATTCTACTCTTGGCAAGCTTAGCATAGCCTAGCCTAACCTAGTTCTACTCTACTCTACTCTACTAGATTATACTCTACTCGATTCTACTTTATTCTATTCTACTCTACTCCATTGTACTCTAGCTAGCCAAGCCTGGCTTGACCAAGCTCTACTATCCTCTACTCTACTATACTCTACTCTCCCTTACTCAACTCTACTCTACCTTAGCCTAACCTATCTTTGCTCTTCTCAACTCTGTTATACTTTTCTCTGCTTTGCTCTTTTTTACTCTACTCTACTCTACTCTACAATGCTCTTCTTGGCTCTACTATGCTTTTATCTCCTCTCCTCTCCTTTGTACTCTCCTCTCCTCTCCTCTCTTTTGTACTCTCCTCTCTGCTCCTCTCGCATTTAATCTACAGTACTCAACTCTAGTGTACACAACTCTACTCTACGCCACTCTACTCTACTGTACTATATTCTAATCTACTTTACTCTACTCTAGCCTCACTTAACTTAGCCTAATCTAGCTCTACTCTACTCTACTCTACTCTAGCATAGCCTAGCTTACCCTATCCTAGCCTAGCCTAACCTAGCTCTATTCTACTTTACTCCACTTTACTCTACCCTAGCCTAGCCTATGCTAGCTTATCTTAGCTCTGCTCTACTTTGCTCTACTCTACTATGCTCTACTCTACTCCATATTTTTATACTCTGCTCTACTCTACTCTGCACTCCTCTCCTCTCCTCTCCTCTCCTCTACTCTATTATGCTCTACTCTACTCTACTCAACTCTACTATACTCTACTCAAGTCTGGCCAAGCATCCTTTAGCCTAGCCTAACCTAACCTAACCTAGCTCTACTCAATTATACTCTGCTATACTCTACTTTGACCTAGCCTAAAATAGCCTAACAAAGCTTAACTACACTGTACTCTACTCTACTCTAGCCTAACCATTCTTAGCCCAACCTAGCTCTGCTCTAATGTGCCATGTTATGCTTTGCTCTTCTTTTCTCTACTGCTCTCTGCTTTGCTCTACTTTGTTCTGCTTTGTTTTTCACTTCTCTACTCTACTCTACTCTATACTCTAGCCTAGCCAAGCCTAACATAGCTCTGCTAAACTCTACTTTACTCTATCCTCTAGCCTAGCCTAGCTTAGCTAAGCCTGACCTAGCTCTTCTATACAATACTCTACTCCACTTTAGCCTAGCCTAGCCTGACCTAGTCTAGCATAGCCTTGCCTAGCCTAACCTTCCTCTGTTCTACTCTATGCTAGTCTACCTTATTCTACTCTTCTTTGCTCTACTTAACTCTACTTAACTCTACTATACTTTTCTCTATTATATTTTGCTCTAGTCTGCTCTTCTCTACTCTGCTTTATTCTGATCTACTCTACTCTGCTCTAACCTAACCTAGCCTAGCCTAGCCTAACCTAGATCTACTCTACTATACTTTACTCTGCTCTACTCAAGCCTAGCCTTACCTAACCTAGCTATGTTCTACTCTACTTTGCTCATCTCTGCTCTACTTTGCTCTGCTCTACTCTACTTTTCTTTGCCCTGCTCTATTATGCATTACTCTACTCTACTCAACTTTACTCTACTCTACTCTACCCTACTCAACTCAATCCTAGCCTAGCTCTGCTCTACTCTACTCTACTCTACTTTTCCCTTCTCCACCCTACTCTCCTATGCTCTTCTTTGCTCTGCTCCACTCTACTCTATTATGCACTATTCTTCCTAGCCAATCCTAGCATAACCTAACCTAGCTCTACTCACTCTACTCTACTTTACTCTAGCTTAGCCTAGCCTACCCTAACATAACCTAGCCTAACCTAGCTTGACTCTATTGTACCCCAATATACTATAATCCACACTACACTACTCTACTCTACTCTTCTCTTCTCTACTCTATTCTACTCTAACCTAGCCTAATGTAGCCTAGCCTAGTATAGCATAGCTTAACCTAGCTCTACTAATGTTTCCTCTGCTCTGCTCCACTCTACTTTGCTCTGCTCTACTTCTCTCTGCTCCTCGATGCTCCACTCTACTCTGCTCTATTATACTCTACTCTATTATATGCTACTCTACTCTTGCCAAGCATAACCTAGACAAGCCTAACCTAACTAAGCTCTACTATACTCTACTCTTCCCTATCCTATTCTACTCTACTTTACTCTAGCCTTGCTTAGCCTAGCCTATCCTAACCAAGCCTAACCTAACCTAAGTCTACTTTGCTCTACTCTACTCTGCTCTTTAATATTATACTCTGAACTATGTTATTCTACTCTACACTACTCTGCTCTAATCTAACCCATCCTAGTCCAGCCTCGCCTAACTTATCCTAGCTCTACTATTCTCTACTCTACTCTAGCTTACTCTAGCCTAGCCTAACCTACCTTTGCTCTGCTCTATTATATTGTTCTCTACTCAGTACTACTTTACTGTATTCTACTCTAGCCTAACCTAGCCTAGCCCAACCTAGCCTAGCCTAACCTAACCAAACGTAGCTTTACTGCACTCTACTCTCTACTCCTCCACTCTACTCTACTCTACTCTACTCTACTCTACTATACCTGGCTCTACTCTAACCTTGCCTTGCATAGCATAGCCAAGCTTAACTCTACTTTACTCTACTCTATCCTAGCCTGGCCTAACTCTACTCTACCATACTCCACTCTACTCAACACAACTCTATTCTGCTCTGCTCTGCTATGCTCTTCTATGCTTAGCTCACCTTCGCTCTGCTATCCTCTACTCTACTCAAGCCTAGTTTAGTCAAGCCTAGTCTAGTCTAGCCTAACCAAGCTTTACTCTACGGTACTCTATTGTACTCTACTTTACTCTACTCTATTATAACCTGGCCTTATCTAACACAGCTCTACTCTACATTACTCTTCTCTGGTATGCTCTACTCTATTCTACTCTGCTCTACTCTACTCTACTCTACTCTACTCTACTCAGTTCTACTATACTCTACTTTGCTCTCCTCTACTCTAGTTTACTTTAGTCTATTTTACTCTAGCCTAGCCTACCCTAGCCAAGCCTAACATAACCTAGCTCTACTCTACCAAACTCTACTATACTCTACTTGACTCTAGCCTAGCTTAAACTTGCCTAGCCTAACCAAGCCTAGCCTAACATAGCTATGCTCTACTCTACTCTTCTCTATCTTTTTTGCTCTGCTATGCTTTTCTCTGCTTTGCTATACTCTTCATTGCTATACTCTAAACTGCTCAGCTCTACTTTACTCTACTTTAGCCAAGCCTATCCTAACTTAACTAGCTAAAGTCAACTCTACTCTACGCTACTGTACTCTACTCTACTCGAGCCTAACATAACCTAGCCTAGCCTAGCTTAACCTAGATCTACTCTACTTTACTCTACTATACTCTACTATACTCTACTATACCCTTCTTTACTTTACTCAACTCTACTCTACTCTAACCTAGCCTAACCTAACTGAGCTTTTCTAAGCCCTACTCTGCTCTTCTTGGCTCTGCTTTGCTCTGCTCTGCTGTTCTCTGTTCTACTCTACTCTGCTCTATGGTTCTTTTCTCTACTCTGCTCTACTTTACTCTAGCCTAGCCTGGCCCACCAAAGCTCTAACCTACACTTACTCTACCCTATTATACACTAGCTTAGCCTTACTTAGCCTATCCTAGCTTAGCCTAGCCTAACCTAGCTCAACTTTACTCCACTATACTCTACTTTACACTACTTTACTCTACTCTACTCTACTTTAATGTAGCCTAGCCAAGCCTAACCTATCTCTACTCTACTTTATACTATTCTATTCTACTGTTCACTAACTTGACCTAGCCTAGCCTAGCCTAACTTAACTCTGCTCTTCTGTACTCAACTCTTGCCTAGCCTAGCTTTTCCTAGCCTTGCCTAGCCCAACCTTGCCTACCCTAACCTAGCTCTACTCTACTCTGCTCTTCACTGCTCTGCTCTACTCTTCTCTGCTATACTCTACTTTTTTCTGCACTAGCCTAACCCTAACCTAGCTCTACTCTACTCTACTATACTCTTCTCTACTTTACCCTACTTCATACTACTCTACTCTAGCCTTACCTAGTATAACCTAGCCTAACCTAGCTTAGCATAGCCTTGCCTACCAAGCGCTACTATACTCTACTCTAATATACTCTACTATACTTTACTATACTCCATCATGCTTTACTCTACTTAACTTACTCTACTCTATCTAGCCTAGCATACCTTATCCTAACCTAGCTCTTCTTTACTCTACCACACTCTAGCCTAGCCTAGCCTTACCTAGCTCTACTTTGCTCTATTCTACTCTACTCTATTCTACTGTTCTCTAGTCTTGCCTAGCCTAACCTGACCTTTCTCCACTACATTCTAGCCTTGCCTAACCAAGCCTTGCCTAGCTTTGCCCAACCTAGCCTAACCTAACCTAGCTCTACTCTACTCTACTATATTGTAATCTACTTAGCTCTACTTTATTATATTTTTCTCTAGCCTAGCCTAACCAAGTACTACTCTATTCTACTCCACTATACTCTACTCTACTCAAGTCTATTCTACTATACTCAACATAACTCTAACTTAACATAGCCTTGCCTAACCAAGTTCTACTCTACTCTACTCTAGCCTAACCTAGCCTAGCCTAGCCAAACCTAGCTTCGCTCTATTCTACTCCACTTTACTCTACTTTACTCTACTCTGCTCTACCCTTGCATGCTTTACTCTACTATATTCCATTCTACTCTGGCCTAGCCTAGCTTAACCTAGCTCTACTATACTCTACTCTATTCGACTCTACTTTACTCTACTCTACTCTAGTCTAGCCTAGCCTACCCTAGCCAAGCTTAGCCTAACATAGCCTAGCTTCTCCAAACCTAACCTAACTCTGCTCTACTCTACATACTCTACTCTACACTACTCTATTCAACTCTACTTTAACCTAGCTTAACTAGCTCTACTATACTCTACTATAGCATAACTTTGCTCTGCTCTACTCTACTTTGCTCTGCTCTACTCTACTCTACTTTGCTCAGCTTTGCTCTACTTTCCTCTACTCGAGTCTACTCTACAATACTCTACTCTGCTCTGCTCTACTTTTCTCTGCTCTACTGTACTCTATTCTTCTCTGCTATACTCTCTTCTTCTCTCCTCTCCACTCCTCTACTCTACTCTCCTCTCCTCTCCTCTCCTCTACTTTATTATACCCTACTCTACTCTACTCCACTCTACTCTACTTTACTAAAATCTATTATACTTTAGTCCATTATATTATACCCTACTCTACTCTACTCTTCTCTAGCTTAGCAAAATATAGCTCTACTCTACTCTACTTTACTCAACACTAGCCTAGCCTAGCCTACCATAGCTTAGTCGAACTTAACCTAGCTCTACTATACTCCACTCTACTAACCACTACTCTACTTTACTCTCTTCTAATCTACTCTATCATTGCCTAACCGAGTCTTGCTTAGCCAAACCAAATCTAGCTCAGCTCTACTCTACTCTATTCTGCTCTAATATTCTTTACTTTGCATTGCTCTGCTCTGCTCTACTCAATTCTGCTTTAATTTACTCTACTCATAAATTCTACTCTACACTACTCTGCTCACCTTTCCTCTGCTCACCTCTACTTTATCTATTTTGCTATACTCTACCCTACTCTACTATAATCTAATCTATTCTACTCTACTCTAGTCTACTCTATTCTATTCTTCTCTACCTTACTCAACTCTCCCCTAGCCTAGCATAGTCTAGCTTAACCAAACTCTAATCCACTCTACTATACTCTTCTCTACTCAACTCTACTCCACTCTACCCTACTTTGCTCTAGCAAAGCCTAGCTTACCTAGCTCTACTCTGCTCTTCTCTTGTTTATTCTATTCTTTTATGCTCTACCCAGCTCTATTCTACTCTACTCTACTCTGCTCTACTATGAACAACTCTACTCTAATATGCTTTACTCTACTCTACACTACTCTACTCTACTGTACTCTACTTTGCTCTACTCTACTCTACTCTGCTCTGCTCTGCTCTTCTCTACTTGTCTCTACTCTTCTCTACTCTATTATGCTATGTTCTGCTCTATACTCTAGCATAAACTAGCCTAACATAGCTCTACTCTACTCTAGCTTAGCCTAGCCTAGCCTCGCCTAGCTTAGGTTAGCTTAACTTGGCTCTACTCTAATCTACTTTACTCTACTCTAATCTACTTTACTCTACTCTAACATAACCTAACTTAGCCTAGCTTTCCCTAGCCTAGCCTAACTTAGCTTTGCTTTCCTCTACTCTACTCTGCTCTGCTTACCTTTATTATGTTCTACTATACCTTACTCTACTCTATTATACTCTAGCCATGCCTAGCCTAACCTAGCCAAGCTTAGCCTAACCTAACTCTACTTTACTCTACTCTAACCAACTATACCCCACTCTACTCTGGCTTAGCCTAGCCTACCCTAGCTTAGCCTAACCTAATCTAGCCTAGCATAGCCTAACCTAACCTAGCTCTACTTAACTCTACTCAACTCTACTCTACTTTCCTCCACTCTACTTTACTCTACTCTACTCTACTCTATCCTACTATAACCTAGCTTAACTGAGCCAGCCTAACATAGCTTTACTCAACTATACTATTATCTTATCTACTCTACTCTATTCCACTCTAGCCTAGTTTAATGTAATGATACTCTACTCTACTATACTCCTCTCTACTCTGTTGTACTCTTCTTAATTATTCTCTACTCTGCTCTCTTTTGCTCTCCTCTTCTCTATTCTACTCTTCTCAACTCTATACAATTCTGCTCTACTCTACTCTACTCTATCCTACTCAGCTTTATTCTGCTCTATCTTGCTCAGCTCTACTTTATGCTTCTCTACTCTACTCTACTCTAGCCTAACTTGACCTAGTTTAACCTTGCTCTACTATACTTTGCTCTCTTTTTCTCTAGTCTGCTCTCGTTTCCTTTCCTCTCCTCTCTACTCTTATGTACTCTACTCTAATCTGCTTTAACCTAGCCTAGCCTAACCTAACATAATCTAGCTCAACTCTATTTAACTTTACTCTAATTAAGCCTAACTTTGCCGAGCCAAACCTAAAATAGCTCTACTCTGCTCTACTCAGCTCTACTTTACTCTATCTACTCCAGTGTAGCCATGCCTAGCCTAACCAAACCTAGCTCTACTCTACTATATAATGCTTGACTCTAGCCTAGCCTAACATAGCATTGCCTAGCCTAGCTTAACCTTGCATAGCCTAACCTAGATCTACTCTACTCTACTTTATTGCACTCCACTCCACTTAACCTAGCTTAGCTTAACCTAGTTCTGCTATACTCTACTCTACTCTAGCTAAGCCTAACTTAGCTCTACTTTGCTTAGCTCAGCTCTACTCTACTCTGCTCTGCTCTATTCTATTCTACTATCGCCTAGCCTAGCCTTACCAAAGCTTTCTCTACTCAACTTTACTATACTCTACTTTACTCTAGCCTAGCCTAACCTTATCTTGCCTAACCTAGCTTAGCCTAGCCAAACGTAGCTCTACTCTAATATATAATACACCACTCTACTCTACTCTATTATACTCTACTCTATTCTACTCTACCTTATTCTACTCTAACCTTTCCTAGCCTAGGCTAGGCTAGCCTAACTTAGCTAAACCTAGCTCTATTCTACTCTACTTTGCTCTACTCTATTTTACTCTCCTCTACACTACTCTACCCTACTGTACATTGCTTTGCTTTACTCTTTTCTATTTTACTCTTCTCTGCTCTACTCTACACTGCTCTATACTATACTCTACTCTATTTTACTCAGCTCTACTCCACTTTGCTCTACAGTACCATACTATAGCTCATCCTAGCTTAACCTAGCTCAACTCTACTCTACCTTACTCAACTCTAGTCTACTCCATTCTACTTTACTATACTCAACTCTATCCTACTCAACTCTACTCTACTCTACTCTAAGTTATTGTAGCCTAGCCTAGCTTAGCCCAACTTTACTCTAGCCTACCCTAACCAAGGTCTACTCTGCTCTACTCTACTCTGCTATGCTCCATTATGCTAACCTCTTCTCCTCTCTACTTTGCTCTATGCTAGTCCACTATACTTTAGCCAAGCCAAGTCTAGCCTAACCTAATCTAGCTATACTCTACTCTACTCTTTTCTATTCGAGCATAGCCTAACCCTGTTTAGCGTAGCTTAGCATCACCTGGCCAAGCCTAACCTAGCTCTATTGTACTCTACTAAATGATACTCTACTCTACTCTACAACACTCTTCTCTACTCTACTTTACCCTACTACACTCTACTCTACTCTACTCCAACATAGCCTAACCGAGCTTATCCTAGCCTAGCTTACCCTAAACTAGCTCTACTTTGCTCTATAATGCCCTGCTCTACTCTGTTCCACTTTGTTCCACTCTGCTTTACTCATCTCTACTCTACTTTGTTCTTCTCTACTTTATTATGCTTTATTCTTCTCTGCTCTACTGTGTTATGCTCTAGTCTACTCTACTCAAGCGTAACTTACTAGCCTAGCCTTGCTTAACTAAGCTTTGCTCTACTCTACTCAACTCTACTCTAGCCTATCCTAGCCTAGCCTAACTTAACCTAGCTTAACTCTACTTTCCTTTATTATACTCTACTCTACTCTACGATAACCAAGCCTAGCCTAGTCTAACCTACCCGAGCCTAACCTAACCTAACCTAGCTCTACTCTACTCTACTCTACACAACTCTACTCTACTATACTATACTCACGTCTACTCTACTAAACTCTACTCTACTATACAAAACTTTAATCCAACCTTGTCTATGCTAGCCCTAGCTTAACCTAGCTCTAATCTAACCTAGCCTAGCCTAACATAACCTAGCCTAACTTAGCCTAACCTAGCTTTACTCTTAACTACTCTACTCAGCTTTATTCAAATATGCTTTCCTCTACTCTACTCTACTCAACTCAACTCTTCTCTACTCTACTCTACTCTACTCTGCTTTGCTCTGCTATGCTTTGCTCTGCTCTGTTCTGCTCTACTCTGTTATGCTCTACATTGCTTTACTCCGCTCTAGTCTACTTTACTCTCCTGACCTCTCCTCTCCTCTCATCTACTATACTCTACTCTACCCAACTCTACTCTATTCTTCTTTACTCTATTGTACTCTACCATACTCTAACCTAGCCTAGCTTATCTTAGCTTTGCCTATCTTAATCTAACTCTACTCTACTCTACTTTACTCTACTCTACTCTACTCGAGCCTAGCCTTGCCTAACATACCTTAGCCTAGCCTAACCTAGCTAGCCTAGCCTAGCTCAAGTCTACTCTACTCTAAACTTGCCTAGCCTAGCCTTGCTTAACGTAACTCTACTCTGCTCTACTCTACTCTATTATACTCTGCTTTGCATTACTCTTCTATGCTTTGTGGTATATTACTCTACTGTCATCTTCTGCTCTGCTCTATTTTCCTCTACTTTGCTCTCTTCACCTCTCCTATCCTCTTCTCTCCTCTCCACTCATCTCCTCTCCTCTATTCTACTCTACTCTACTCTACTAAACTATACTTCACTCTACTCTACTCTACTCTACTCTATTCCATTCTAACCTAGTCTAGCCTAACTTAGCTCTACTATACTCTACTCTTTTCTAGCTTAGCCTAGCCTACCATAGCTTATCTTCGCCTAGCTTAGTCCAACCTAGTTCTACTCTAATATACTCAACTCTATTATAATCAACTTTACTCCACTCAACTCTGCTATACTCTACTCTAACCTAGCCTAGTCTAGCCTAAACGAGCTCTATTGTACTCTAATCCACTCTAATCCAGCTTCGCCTTACCTAGCCTAACCTAGCTTTACTCCAATCTACTCTATTGTGTTATGCTCATTTCTGCTCTACTCTACTCTTCTTTGATCTATTTTTCTCTAGTTTACTTTGCTTTCCTTTGCTCTGTACTCTAGCCTAGCCTAGCTTAACCTAACCTAGCTCTACACTACACTTCCCTACTCTACTCTACTCTACCCTACTCTACTCTACCCTACCATAGACTAGCTTAACATAACCTAACATAGCTCTACTCTACTCTACTCTACTCTACTCTACTCTTCTCTACTCTACTCTATTCCACTCTAACCTAGCTTGGCTTAACTTAACTTAGCCTAGCCTAGCTTAACTTAACATGTTTTGCTCTACTATGCTTTGCTCTACTCTGCTCTACTTTACTCTACTCTACTCTGTAATAACATAGCCTATCTTAGCCTAGCCTAGCTTAACCAATCCATACTCTACTATACTTTACTCTACTCTACTACACTATACGCTAGCCTAACCTAGCCTAGCCTCGTTTATCCCAACCTAGCATTGCTCTACTCCACTCTACTCTACTATAAAAAGGCCTAGCCTAGCTTAGCTTAACCTAGCTCTACTCGACTCTACTCTACTATACTTTTCTCTGCTCTACTCTAGTCTACTCTATGCTGGCCTGGCTTAGCTTAGCCTTACCTAGCTCTACTTTGCTCTACTTGGCTCTACTTTGCTCTGCTCTATTATGCTCTGTTTTGCTTTGCTCTGCTCAACTTTACTCTACTCTACTTTGCTCTACTTTGCTCTTTTCTAGTCTATGTTGCTCTGCTATACTTTTCTTTGCTATACTTTTTTTAATTTTTTTAAAAGTTTGTTTTAGTTAAAATCTCAAACAAAACATAATATTTATTTATTAAAAAAATTATTTTAATCATGATTTTTATCAAATATAATGAAAAAAATAATATATTATACAAATAATCAAAATGACTCTTAATATACTACTTTGTATATAATTTATGAGTTTAATAAATTAATAAGTATTCTTTAAAATAAGTTTTCAAAAATATGTGCCATAAAAAATGTTTTGATTCAATTTTGTAATAAATTATTTTTCATTATTTCAAATTTCATGAAAAATCTATTTTAAGTAAATATTTAAATTTTGAATTTTTATTCATTGAAACAAAACAAATTATTGTAAAAAAGATTATCACTGAACATCTTTTATTAGATAATTGTATAAAACATAATAACTTTTTCTGTAATATATATTTAAATTACTTTAAAATTTATATTTAATTTTTTATAAAGTCTATTTTCTTTTTAATATTTTTACCTATCACTTTCTTAGTGAAAAGAAAAATATTTAGTCTTTGATTACTTTTTTATTACTGAGAGAAAACATTCAAAAAAATCTAAAATATATTTAATCTATACAAAATATAAAAAATATTTTGTAAATGTTTTTTTAATAATTTTAAAATTTATGATAATTGTGATGTAGATATTATCATTTAAGTTTATTTTTAAAGATAATTTTGAATGAAAAACTTATTAGTAAAAGATAGTTTAAAATGAATTTTTAAAATTGCTATAAAAAAGTTGTATATTTAATAAATTTGTTGTGTATAGCGACTTCATAAAATAGTTATATTTTAAAATGAATAAAATAATATTTACTTTTTATAAGAAATCTCCCTTTTTCATTATTTTTTAATAATAAAATTAGTATTTATTTTGGTCAAACTATGTTCTATTTTTTAAATTTAAAAAAAACTTAACAATGTGCTTATAAAAGTGTATAAAATACTCTACTCTACTCTTACCTAGCTTAGCCTAGCCTAACCTAACCTAACTCTACTCTAGCCTAGCCTAGTCTAGCCAAACTTTGCTATTCTTTGCTCTACTCAGTTATGCTCACCTCTCCTTTGAAATGCTCTACTCTACTCGACTCTGCTCTGCTCTACTCTACTCTACTCTGCTCTGCTCTCCTCTACTGTACTCTAGCCTAGCCTAGCCCAACTTAGCTCCATTCTATTCTACTCTATTGTACTCTACTCTACTATATTATACTCTACTCTAGCCTAGCCTAGCCTCGCCTAGCCTCACCTAACCTACCCTAGCCTCGCCTAACCTAGCAGTACTCAATTCTACTCTACTCTAACCTAGCCTAGCCTAACGTAAACTAGCTCTACTCACCTCTACTCTACTCTACTCTAACCTAACCTAGCCTAGCATAACCAAGCCTAACTTATCCTAGCCTAACCTAGCTCTACTCTACTATGCTCAACTCTGCTCTACTCTGCTCTTCTCTACTTTTATTTGCTTTTCTCTACTCTACTCAACTTAGCTCTATTCTACTCTCCTCTCTACTCTACTCTATTTTACTCTACTCTACACTAGCCTATGCTACTCTAACCTAGCATAGCCTAACCTAGCTCTACTCTTCTCTACTCTACTCTACTATATTCTATTCTACTCTACTCTTGTCTAGTATAGCCTAGCGTAGCCTAACCTAACCTAGCTCTACTCTGCTCTACTATGCTTTTCGTTGCTCTGCACTGCTCTGCTCTGCTCTACTCTGCTCCACTCTTCTCACTCTACTCTACTCTACTCTACTTTGCTCTACTATAGCCTAGCCTATCCTAGCTTAGCCTAGCCTAGCCTAACCTAGCTTAGCCTAGCCTAGCCTAACTTAACTCTGCTTTGCTATACTCTACTCTACTCTGCTTTGCTCTACTATCCTCTGTTCTACTCTACTCTACTCTACTCTGCTTTACTCTTCTTTTCTCTACTCTAACCTAGCCTAGCTTAAGTTAGCTCTACTCTGCTCTACTCTACTCTACTCTAATCTACTCTACCATACTCTACTCTAGAATAGCCTAACTTAGCCCAGCCTAACCTAGCTCTACTCTACTCTACTCTATTCTACTATACACTTAATTAGCCTATCCTAACTCTACTCTACTCTACTCAATCCTAACCTAGCTTCACCTAACTTCACTAGCTCTCCTCTACTATACTATGTTATACTCTACGCTTCTCTACTCCACTCTACTCTACTCTACTCTACTCTACTCCACCCTAGCTTAGCGTAACCTAGCCTTACCTATCTTGGCCTCGCTAGCACTACTCTACTTTGCTATGCTCTATTCTACTTTACTCTACTCTGCTCTACACTGCTTTGCTCTGCTCAGCTCAACTCGCCTCTACTCTACTATACTCTTCTCTAGTCTACTCTACTCTTCTCTTCTCTGCTCTGGTTTGCTATACTCTCTTCTTCTCAACTCTACTCAACTCTGCTCAGGCCTGGCTTAGCCTAGCCTTACCTAATCCAGCTCTGCTCTACTCTACTCTACTCTACTCTACTCAACTCTGCGAAACTATACTCAACTATACTGTTTCCTAGCCTAGCCTAGCCTAACCTTGCTTTACTCACTCCACTATAATATATTATACTCTACTCTACTCTAATCTACTGTACTCTACTCTACTCAATGCTAGCCAAGCCTAGCTTAGCCTAACCTAACATTACTTTACTCAACTGTACTCTTCTCAAGCCTAGCCAAGCTTAGCATATCCTAGCTTTGCCTAACTTAACATAGCTCTACTCTACTCTACTGTAGTTTTCTATGCTCTGCTCTATTCTACTCTGCTATACTATGCACTACTCTGCTCCACTTTGCACTACTCTACTCTTCTCTATCGTACTCTATCCTACCTTAGCCTTGCCTAGCCTAACCTAGCTTTACTTTACTTTACTCTACTCTACTCTACTCAACTATACTCCAACCTAGCCTAGTTTAGCTTAAACTAATCGAACCTAGCCTAACCTAGCTCTACTCTATTCTACTATGCTCTACTTTACCCTACCCTACTCAAACCTAGCCTAGCCTTGCCTCGCCTAACCAAACTCTACTCTACAGTACTCTAGTTTACTTTACTCTACTCTAGCCTAACCTAGCTCTACTCTACTCTACTCTACTCTTATCTACTCAACTCTACTCTATTCTACTATATTCCTTTTTACTCTACTCTACTATTCTCTACTCTGCTCTGCTTTACTCTACTCTTCTCTACTCTACTTTAGCCTTGCCTTGTCTAGCCTAACCATACTTAGCTCCACTCTACTCTATTCTACTCATCTTTGCTCTACTCTACTCTACCCTAGCATAACCAAGCTTAGCCTAGCCTAACCAAACCTTTCCCTACTCTACTATAGTCTACCTACTATACTATATTATACTATACTATACTATACTATACTCTACTCTATCTTAGCCATGTCTAGCCTATCATAGTTTAGCATAGCTGAACCTAGCTCTACTCTACTATGCTTTACTCTGCTCTGCTCTACTCTACTTTACTCTTCTTCGCTCTACTTTACTCCAGCCTAGCTTAGCCTATCCTAGCCTAATCAAGCTCTACGCTACTCTACTCTACTCGACTCTATTCCACTCTACTCTATTCTACACCACTCTACTCTACATTAACCTAGCCTATCGTAGCCTATGAAACCTAAACTAACCTAGCTCTGTTCTACTCTACTCAACTCAACTCTATTTTACTCTATTCTACTCTTCTCTGATCTCGCTTAACCTAGGCTAGCCTAACCTAGCTCTACTCTACTTTAGCTTAGCTTAACCAAGCCTATACTAGCAAAACCTAGCACTACTTTTCTCTGCTCAGCTCTGCTCTAGTCTACAATGCTCTACTCTATTCTACTCTATGCTACTCTAACCTACCCCAACCTTGCCTAGAACCTAACTCTACTCTATGCTACTCTACTTTACTCTAGCCTTGGCAAGCCTATCCTAGCCTAGCCTAGCCTAACTTAGCCTAACATAACCTAGCTCTTCTTTACTCTACTCTACCTTTACCAAGCCCAGCTTTGCCAAACCTAACCTAACTTAGCTTTACTCTAGCCCAGCCTAGCCTAACTTAGCTCTCCTTTGTTTTGCTCAGCTCAACTCTGCTTTACTATGCAATTCTCTGCTCTGGTCTACTCTACTCTACTCTACTCTATTCTGTTATACTCTCATCTACTAACTCTACTTAACCTAGCCTAACCTACCTCTACACTATTCTACTCTACTCTACTCTATTCTACTCTACTCTACTCTAGCCTAACTTAGCCTCACCTAATCTACCCTAGTTTTGTGAAGCCTAACCTAGCATAACCAAGCTCTACTTTACTCTACTATGCCTTACTCTACTCTACTCTACTCTACTCTAACCTTGCCTAGCCTAACCTAACCTAGCTCTACTCTACTCCATTCTATTCTACTCTACTCTACTATACTCTTGCCTAACCTAACCTAACTTAGCCTAGTCTTTCCTAGCCTAGCCTAACCTAGCCCTACTGTACTCTGCTCTACTCAATACTGCTCTCCTCTACTCTACTTTATTTTTCTCTACTCTACTTTACTAAACTCAATACTACACCCCTCCTTTACTCTTCTTTATTTTACTCTACTATACTCTATACTACTCTACTCTAGTCTAACCTAACCTAGCCCAAATTTGCTCTACTCTTCTCTACTCTGCTCTACTCTCTCTACTCAACTCTACTCTACTCTACTCTAGCCTAGCTTAGCCTAATCTGACCAACCCAAACCTAACCTAGCTTTACTCTACTCTGCTTTACTATACTTTACTATACTATACTCTACTCTACTCTACTCTACTCACTTTACTTTACATACTTTAACTTAGCAAAGCCTTGCATAGCCTAAACTAGCTCTGTTATACTCTACTTTACTCAAGTGTACTCGAGCCTTGCCTAGCTTAGCCTAGCTTAACCAAGATTCACTCTGCTCTACTCTACACTGCTTTGCTCTACTCTTCTCTACTCTACCTACTCTATTTTACTCTAGCAAAGCTTAGCCTAGTCTAACCTAACGTAGCTCTACTCTACTCTACACTACTCTACTCTTCTAAAGCTTAGCTTAACCTAGCTTAGCCTAGCCTTATTGTGCCTAACCTAACCTAGCTTAACTCTACTCAATTAAACTATATTACTCTAAACTATACTATAATATACTCTACTCTACCCTACTCTATCACTCTAATCTACTCTACTATACCCTACTCTAACCTAGCCTAATTGAACCTAACCTAGCACTACTCTACTTTGCTTTACTCTGCTCTACTCTACTCTACTCTATTTATATCTACTCTACCCTTCTCTACTCATCTACACTATTCAATACTCTACTCTGCTCTACTCTACCCTACTTTATCCTACTCTACTCTAGCATAGCCTTGCCTAACCTAGCCTAAAAGACCTCCACAAAATGCCACTCTACTCTACACTACTCTACCATACTCTACTCTATAGTAGCCTAGCTTAGCATATCTTTTCCTAGCATAGCCTAGCCTAACTTTGCTTTACTCTATTCTACTCTACTCTACTCATTTATACTCTATATTACTCTACTCTACTCTAAACCAGCCTAGCATAACCTAGCTCTACTCCACTGTACTCTACTCTAGCAAAACCTAGCCAAGCCTGGCCTTACTTGGGCTAGCCTAACCTAGCTCTGCTCTACTCTACTCTACTTTATTATGTTCTACTCTACTATACTCTGCTCTATTCTACTCTGCTCTGCCCTACTCTACTCTGCTCTATTTTACTCTATTCTACTCTATTATACTTTATTTTTTCTCTAACCTAGCTCAAGTCTACTCTAATCTACTTTACTTTGCTCTACTCTTCTCTAGCCTAGCTTAGCCTAGCCTAACTTAGCCCAGCCTAGCATAGTCTAGCTTAGCCTAACCTAGCTCAACTCTACTCTACTTTATTTTTCTCTAACCTAGCCTAACCTAGCTCTTCTCTACTCTATTCTAGCCTAGCCTTACCTATCCTAGCTTTACTCTTCTCTACTCTTTTTTTCTCTGCTCTACTCTGCTCTGCTCTACTTTGCTCTACTCGAGCATAGCTTGCCTAGCCTTGCATAACCTAGCTCTACTTTACTGTACTCTACTATACTATAGTCTACTCTACTCTAGCCTAGCCTAACCTATCCTAGACTAGCATAGCTTAGCCCAAACTAACTTAGCTATATTCTACTCCACTCTACATTGCTCTACTGTACTACAACCTAGCTTAACTTAGCCTAGCTCAGCCTGACCTAGCTCTACTCTGCTATATTCTACTCTGCATTATTCAACTTTGCACTACTCTGATTTGCTCTACACTTCTTTGCTATAGTTTGCTCTACTCTACTCTACTCTGCTCTACTTTGTTTTACTCTACTCTACTCTAGTCTACTCTAGCCTAACCAAGCTCAACTCTACTTTATTTTACTCTAGTCTACTCTATTTTAGCTTAGCCTAACCTAACCTAGCTCTACTCTACTCTACTCTACTTTGCTATACTCAACTCTACTACACTCTACTCTACACTACTCTACCCTAATCTATTCTACTTTACTTTACTCTACTCTACTCTAAGCTAACCTAGCTAAGTGTAGCCTAACCGCACTCTACTCTACTCTACTCTACTCACTCAAGCCTAGCTAAGCCTAATCAAACTCTACTCTACTGTGCTGTCTCATATCTAATCTATTTTGCTCTACTCTATTTTATGCTGCTCTGCTTTGCTCTATTCTACTCTATAATGTTCCACCATTTTTTGTTCGTCTATGCTCTACTCTACTGTGCTCTAACCTAGCCAGGCCTAGCCTAGCCAAACATAGCACTATTATACTCTACTCTACTTAGCTCTACATTACCCTACTCTACTCTACTTTATTTATCTTTACTCTATTTTTCTCTACTTTTCTCAACTCTACTCTACTCTATCTTGCTTTGCTCTAATCTACTTTGCTCAGCTACACTTTACCCTACACACTTCTACTTTACACTGCTCTACTATACTCTACTTTATCCTAGACGAGTTAAGCCTAACCTAGCCTAGCCTAACCTTACTCTACTCTATTCTAGTCTACTCTACCCCACACTACTCTACTCTACCCTAGCCTTACCTAGCCTAGCCTAACTTAGCTCTACTCTACTTTACTCTGCTCTAGTCCAATCAAGTCTACTTTACTCTATTCTAACTTAGTGTAGCCTAGCCTAGCAGAACCTAGCTTTACTCTACTCTAGCCTAGCCTTACTTTGCATAACTTAGCCTTACCTTGCTCTGCACTGCTTTATTTTGGTCTACTCTACTCCACTCTACTCTAATCAGGTTTACTCTGCTCTTCTTTACTCTATTGTACTCTAGCCTAGCCTAGCTTAACTTTGCTCTATTCTACTCTACTCTACTCTAGCCTATCCTTGCCAAGTCTAGCCCTACCTAACCTAACTCTACTCTACTATACTCTACCCTACTCTACTCTACTCTTTTCTAACTTAACTTAGCATAGCTTAGCTTAACCTAGTTTTATTCTACTCTACTTTGCTCTACTCTACTCTACTCTACTCTATTATACTCTACTCTACTTTGCTCCACTCTATTATGTTCTACTATGCTCCACTTTGCTTTGCTCTGCTCTGGTTGACATTGCTCTGCTCTGCTATACTCTACTCTATTCGTCTCTACTCAGCTCTATTCTACTGTACTCTACTCTACCCAACTCTAGCCTAGTTTTGCCTAGCCATGCCTCATCTTGCTAACCTTGCTCGACTCTACTCTTCTCTAAACTACAATACTCTACTCTACTCTAATCCTCAATACTCTACTCTACTCGACTCTAACTTATCTTTTCCTAGCCTAGCCTAACCTTGCACTACTTTACTCTTCTCTACTTTACACCATTCTACTCTAGCAATGCCTTGCTTAGCCTAGCTATACTCCACTCTATTCTGCTCTACTATACTCTCCTTTGCTATTCTATGCTCTACTCTACTCTACTTGCTCTACTCTATTCTACTCTGCTCTACTCTACTTTAATCCACTCTACTTTAGCCTACCCTAGACTAACTTAACCTAACCTAGCTTTACTCCACTCTGCTCTACTCTATTCTACTCTTGCCTAACCTTACATAGCTCTACTCTATTCTACTCTACACTACACTACTCTACCCAACTCTATTCTACTATACTCTAGCCTAAGTTAGCCTAACCTAGCCCTACTCTACTCTGCTCTACTTTATTATACTCTTTTATGCTTTGCTCTACTCTTCTCTGCTTTGCTTTGTATTGCTCTGCTTTACTCTACTCTACTCTGCTCTACTCTAACCTAGCATTACCTATCCTAACCAATCTTAGCTCTACTCCACTCTTCTCGATTATACTCTACTCTACCCTACTCAAGCCTAGCCTAGCCCAACCTAGCCTATCTTAGCTTAGCTTAGGTGCTCTACTCTACTTTACTCTATTATACTCTACTATAGTATACCCTACTCTACTACACTCAACTCTAACCGAGCATAACTTAGCCTAGCCAAACCTAGCTCTACTCTACTCTAATCTACTCTATTTTAGCCTAGCCCAGCTAGCCTTGCTTAACCTAGCTAAGCTCTACTCTACTCTACTCTTCTTTGCTCTACTCTTCTCTACTCCACTCTGCTCTACTCCACTCTGCTATACTCTACTCTACTGTACTTTACTCTACTTTACTATAGCCTAGCCTAACCTAACTCTACTTTACTTTACTTCTCTCTGCTCCACTCTGCTTTGCTCCACTCTTTGTTGCTCTACTCTTCTCTACTCTACTTTTCTCTTCCCTACTCTACTCTATTGTACTTTGCTTTTCTTAACTCAACTCAACTCTACTATGCTCTACACTACTCTGCTCTATGCTACTCTATTATGCTCTACTCTACTCCACTCTACCCTACTTTGCTATACTCTATTCTATTCTACTCTACACAAACCTAACATAACATTGCCTATCTTTTTCTAGTTTAGCCTAACCTAGCTCTACTCTACTTCTCTCTGCTCTACTCTACTCTACTTTGCTCTTTTCTACTCTACCTTACGCTGCTCTCCTCATCTTTGTTTTGCTCAACTCTTCTCTACTCTACTCTACTCTACTCTTGTATTGGCTAGCCTCACCACTCTAACCTTGCTTAGCCTAACCTAGCTGAGCCTAACCTTACTCTACTTTACTCTAACCAAACCTAGCATAGCCTAACCTAGCTCTGCTCTACTCTATGCTACTCTGCTCTTCTCTGGTCCACTCTACTCTTCTCTTCTCTACTCTACTCTACTTTTGCCTAGTTTAGCCTAGCCTAGCCTACTATACTCTACTCAACTTTACTATACTCTAGCCAAGCATAGCATACCATAACCTAGCAAAGCCTAGCCTAACCTAGCTATACTCTACTTTACTCAACTCTACTCTAATATACTCTACTCTACCCTACTCTACTTTAACTTAACATATTCAAGCTTAACCTAAACTAGCTCTGCTCTACTCTACCCTACTCCACTCTATTCTAGCTTAGCCTATCCTAAACTAACCTAACATAGCTCTGCTCCACTCTACTCTGTTCTATTCTACTCTGATCTTCTTTACTTTGCTTTATTGTACTTTAGCCTAGCCTAGCTTAACCTAGCTCTTCTTTACTGAACTCTATTATAGCCTAGCTTAGCCTAGCAAAACATAGCTCTACTCTACTCTACTCTACTCCGTCTACTCTACTCTACTCTTACATTGCTTAGCCCAACCAAACATAGCATAGCTATACTCTACTCTGCTTTACCTTACCCTAATCAAGCCTATCCTAGCATAACTTAGCTCTACTTTACTCTACTCTACTCTACTCAACATTACTCTACTATGCTCTACTCTTTCTCTACTTTACTCTACTCTACTCCACTCTGCTCTCTTGTGCTCTACACAACTCAGCTCTACTCCACTCTGCTATGTTCTACTCTTCTCTACTCTATTCTACTCTACACTATTTAAGCTAAACAAAGCCCAGCCAAGCCTAACCTAACCGAGCTCTACTCCACTTTACTCTAATCTACTCTACTCTACTATACCATAGCCTAGCCTAGCCCAGCCTACCTTAGCCTAACTAAACCCTACTCTACTCTGCTCTACAATACTCTACTCTACTCTACTCCACTCTACTTTACTTTACTCTACTCTACTCTACTATACTCTACTCCACTCAACTCTACTCTACTCTATTAAACTCTACTACACTTTACTTTATTGAACTCTACTCTACTCTACTCTATTCTACTCTACTCTATTCTACACTACACTACTTTACCCTACTTTACTCTGCTCTACTCTATTCTACTCTACTCTACTTTCTTTTACTCTACTCTACTCTACTCTACTTTAATCTATGCTACATTATAATACTCTAACCAACCCTAGCATAGCCTAGCTTGGCTCTACTCTGCTTTACTATACTATAATCTACTCTACTATACTGTACTATACTATATTATACTCTAATGTAGCCTAGCCTAGCCTAGCCAAACCTAGCTCTACTCTACTCTTCTCTACCCTAGTCTGCTCTACTCTACTCCAACCTAGGCTAGTTTTTCCTAGCCTAACCTCGCTTTGCTCTGCTTTGCTTTACTCTACTCTACTATGGTTTAGCCAGCTTTGCTCTTCTCAAATCTATTATACTTTATTATGCTCTACCATTCTAGTTTAGCTTAGCATAACATAGCACTACTCTACTCTACTCTACTCTACAATACTCTACTCTAGCCTAGCCTAGCCTATCCTATCCTAACCTATCTTTACTCTACTCTACTCTACTATGCTCTACTCTACTCTACTTTGCTTTGCTTTTCTTTATTTTACTCTGCTTAGCTCTACTCTACTCTACACCACTCTACTTTATTATACTCTAGCCTAGCTTAGCCTAATTTAGCTCTACTTTACTCTACTTGATACAACTCTAGCCTACCCTAGCCTAACCTATCCTATCCTTGCCTAGCCTAACTTACCCTAACCTAGCACTACTCTTTTCTACTTTACTCTACTTTGCTTTAATCTACTCTCCTCTCGTCTATGCTACTCTACTTTACTCTACTCTAACCTAGCCCAGCCTAGCCTAACCTAACTTAACTCTACTCAACTCTACTCTAACTTAGCCAAACCTAGCCTAACCTACTTCTACTCTACTCTGTTATGCTCTACTATTCTACGCTCTGCTCTTCTTTGCTCTACTATGCTCTACTTTATTCTACTCTACTCTACTCTGCTCTACTCTACTCTACTCTGCTATCTACTCTACTCTAGCCTAGTTTAGCATAACCTAACTTAGCCTAGCCAAACCAAGCTTCACCCAACTCTACTATACTCTTCTCTAATGTCTCCTAGACTAACCTAGCACTACTCTGCTCTACTCTAATCTACTTTACTATAATCTACTCTGCTCTACTTTGCTTTACTTTGATCCAATCTGCTCTACTCTATAGTGCTCTACTCTACACTGTGTTACTCTAGCCTTTGCCTAGCCATTCCTAACCTAGCTCTACTCTACTCTACTTAACTCTAACCTATCCTAGCCAAATGTTGCCTAGCCTAGCTACCCAAACTTAACTCTACTCTACTCGAGCCTAGCCAAGCTAAGCCTAACCTTGCCTAACCTAGCTCTACTCTACTCTACACAACTCTATTATACTCTTCTCAACTCTACTATAATCTACTTTACTTTACTCTACTCTACTCAAACCTAGACTAGCTCAGCCAAACCTAACTTTGCTCTGCTCCTCTTTGCTCTATTTAACTCTACTCTGTTATACTCTACTCTGCTCTACTCTGTGCTGCTCCATTCTAGTCTACTCTGATCTACTATGCCCTACTCATCTCTGTTTTACTTTTTTCTACTCTACTTTACCATAGCAAAACCGAGCCCAGCGTAGCCTAGCCTAGCCTATACTAGTATGGCCTAACCTAAAATAACTCTACTCTACTCTACTCTACTTTAGCCTAGCATAACCAAGCTTAACCTAGCATAACCTAGCTCTAGTCTACTTTACTCTATTATTCTCTTCTTGACTCTAATATACTCTCCTCTACTCTACTCTACCCTACTCTAACTTAGCCTAACTTAGCCTATCCTAGCTTAACTCTACTCTACTTTGCTCAACTCTGCTTACTCTACTCTTCTCTACTCTCCCTGCTCATCTCTACTCTTCTACTTTGTTGTGCTCTGCTCTTCTCTATTCTACTCTTCTCTATTAAGCTCTACTCTACTATACTCTACTCTAGCCATTCTTAGCCTAGCCTAACAGAGCTCTACTCTATTCTACTTTAGTCTTTCCTAGCCTAGCCTAATCTAACTCTCCACTGCTCTACTCCACTCTAACCAAGCTTAGCCTAGCCTTGCCTAAACTAGCTCTACTCTACTCTAACCTAGCTTAGCCTAGCCTTACAAAGCCTTGCCTACTATCACTTAGCTTAGCCTAACCAAACTCTACTCAACTCTACTATGCCCTCCTCTCTTCTTCTCTACTCTGCTCTACTCTACTTTGCTCTACTATACTCTAGCTTAACTTAGTACTTTTCTACTTTACTCTGCTCTATTATACACTACTCTAGCCTTGCATAGCCTAGCCTAGCCTACCTTAACCTAACTAAGCCAAACCTAACTCTACTATACTCTACTCTACTCTACTCTACTGTACTCTACTTTAATATAATCTAACCTAGCTTATCTTAGCTATACTCTACTCTAATCTAATTTACTCTACTCTACTCTACTCTTACTTAGCTTAGCCTGACATAACTTAGTATAGCTTATCTTAGCCTTGTCTAACCTTGCTCTGCTCTTCTCTGTTGTGCTCTACTATGCTTTACTCTATTATACTTTTCTCTACTCTATTCAGCTTTACTCTATTATACTTTGCACTATAATGCTTAGCTCTACTATGCTCTCCTCTAATTTACTCTACTCTACTCTAACCTAACTTACCCTTGCCAAACCTAATCTAGTTCTACTCTACTCTACTCTGCTCTACTCTAACCTAGCCTAACCAAACCTAGCTCAACTCTACTGTGCTTTGTTCTGTTCTGCTTTGCTCTACTTTGCTTAGCAATGCTTTGCTCTACACTACACTATTCTACTATACTCTTCTCTATTCTATTATACTCTACTAAACTCTAGCCTAGCTTAGCCTATCCTATCCTAACCTAACCTAACTCTACTCTACTCTACCCTACTTTACTATGCTTTACACTACTCTTTTCTAATATGCTCTACTCTACTCTACTCTTCTCTAACCTAGCTTAGCCAAGCCTAGCCTAGTATAGCTTAGCCTAGACTTCCTCTACTATGCTTTGCTCTACTCTTCTATTCTCTGCTCAGTTCCACTCTGCTCTGCATTTCTCTACTCTACTTTACTCTACTCTGCTCTACTCTGCTCTACTCAGCTCGGCTCTTCTCGGCTTTAATCTACT
>JAIUJO010000251.1:745422-800588 GCA_023846275.1 Vanilla planifolia | reverse complement strand
ATGTGTGTGCATGCATTTATGTGCACGTGTGTGCAACTGATTGTGTGTCAACATGTGTTTACATATGCATGTGCATGTGTATCACTGTGTTTTTGTTTGTGTGTATGTATGTGTGTATGCATGTGCGAATTGGTGTGTGTGTTTGTGTGTATGAGTTTTTATGCATTAAGAGTGTGGGTATGTGTGTGTGCATGTGCGTATGTTTACACATTTGTGTGCACACACTTATACCTGTGTGGGTGCATATGGTGTGCATGTATTGGTGTGCTTGTGCGTCTATGTGTTTTTTCGCATGTGTGCATATGCATATGCACGTGTTTGTATGTGTGTGTGTTTGCATGTATGTGCATGTGAGTGTATACATGCTTGTGCGCATGTGTGTGTGCACATGTGTTAGTGTGCATGTGTTATGCACACTTGTGCATCTATGTGTGCATGAGTCTAGTACTGTGTGTATGTGTGCATATGCATGTGTATCCATTCTTGTGTGTGTTTGCATGTGTCCATGTGTGCTTGTGCATGTGTGCTTATGTGGGCATGTGCACATTCCTATGTGTGTGTGTGTTGTATGGTTGCATGTACTTGAGTGTGAATGTGTGTGTGGGCATGCATGCAACTTTATAAGTCCGTGTATGTGAGTCTATATGTGTATGTATATGTGTAATTATGTTAGTGAATGCATGTACATGTGTGTCTATCTGTGTGTGTTAGCATGTGTGAGTACGTTTGTGTGAGCATGTGCAAGCATGTTTGTGTGCACATATGTATAGAGGCTATGCACCCCATGTGTATGTTTGTATGCCTGTGTGCATGCATGTGTGTGTGCACATATGCAGATGTTTGTTTGAGTGGGTGTGTGTGTTCATGTGTGCAGGTGTGTGTGCATCAGTGTGCATGTGTGTGTGTGTGCATTCATGGAAGTGTGTGTACATGTGTTGTTTATGCATGGATATGTTTGTGTGTGCAAGTGCACATGTTAGTGTTCTTGCGTATGAGTTTGTTTGTGTGTTTCTTGAGTGTGTGCATATGTACATGTGTGCACATGTGTGCTCTTATGTGTGTTTAAGTATGCATATATGCATGTGCGTGAATGTTTACAAGCTTAGTTTTTGTGAATTTACGTGAGTGCGCATGTGCATGATTGTGTAGGTGTGTATGAGTGTGCTTACATGTGTGTGCCTATGTATGCATGTGTGTGCATGCTTTTGTGTGTGTACTTGTATGTGCATGGTTATGCATGTATCTATGTACCTCTATTTTTGTGAGTCTGTAGTTGTACATGTGCATGCTTTTGCAAGTGCATATGCATGCTTGTGCAAGTGTGTGTGCATGTTTGTGTGAGTGCATGTGTATGCATGTGTTTTTGTGTGTGTGTATACATGTGTGTGTGCATGCATGCATGTTCTCATGTTTGTCTATACAAATGCATGTTTGCATGCGAGTGAGCACGTGTGTGTATGCAAGTGTGTGTATCACCACGTTTGTGTTTGCATGTGTGTGAGTGTTTGTGTACATGGATATATGTGTGTGTATGTGTGCATGATTATATGTGTGGGTCCATGCTCACATGTGTGCAAATGTGCATGAGTTCATTTATGTGTGTGTGTGCATGATCATGTGTGTTGTTTGTATGAGTCCCTACATGTGTCTTTGTGCTTGTGCATGTGTGTGTATGTGTACGTGTGTGTTTACATGTGCATGAGTGATCATGTGTGTGCCTATATGTGTGTTTATGCATGCTTATGTATAGGCGTGGAAGCAAGCATGTAAATGTGTATGCATGTGCAAATGTTTTTGTGTGCATGTGTATGTTTGTGTGTTTGTCTTCATTTATGTGTGTGTATGTGTGCTTGAGTGCGTGCATATGCATGTGTGTGCATTTGTGTGCATGGGTGTGCATGCATACATGTGTGTGTATGTATGCATGTGTGTCTTTATGTGAGTTCTTGAATACATTTATGGCTATGTTCATGTGTGCTTTGCATGTGATCAAGTGCATGTGTACATGCATGCGTGTGTCTATGTGTGGGTCTGCATGTTTTTTGTGTGAGTTTTTTTGCATGTGTATTTGTGTGTTTGTGCATGGTAGTGTGCGATTGTGTGTGTGCATGTGCTTGTGTGTCCATGATTGCGTTTGAGTGCGTTGTATGCTTGTGTGTGCATATGTGTGCTATGCATGCATGTGTCGCTATAGTTATGTGTGAATGTATGTATGCCTTTGCATACGTACACGTGGCATATGTATGCATTGTGTTTGTAAGTGTGCATGTATGCTTTTGTGTATGTGTGAATATGCATACATGATTCTATGTCAATGTGTGTGCATGCATATATGTGTTAATGTGGGTGTGTGTTTATGCATGTGTGTACGTGTGTGTATTTACGTGCATGTCATTTGTGCGTGCATGTGTATGTGTGCATGCATGATTATGTGTGGGCATGTGTTCATGCACATGTGTGTTTGGGGGTTTGTGTCATGTTATGTGTGTGAGTGTGCACACATACACATGTCTATGTTGGTGTGCAGAGGTTTGTGTTTTTGTGCATGCATGCTTGTGTGTGTGTGTGTGTACATTTGTATCTTCATGTGTATTTTCATGTGTTTTCATATTTGTGTGCATGTGTGCTCCTGTGTGAGTGCATGTGTGCATGTGTGTACATATATGTGTAAATGTGTTTGTGCAAGTGTGTATGTGTTTGTGTGTGTGTGTACATGTGCATGCATTTGCACATGCTTTTGCATGCATATGCATGTGTGCTTGTTTGCTTCCATTTGGGTTCAAGTGTGCATGCATGTGTGTGTTTGCATGTGTGTTCTTGTGTGTTTATGTGTATGAACATTTGAGTGTATGATTGTTTGTGTATGTGTGAATGTGAGTGTGTATGTGTTTCCATGTGGGTGTGTTAAGCTTGCGTGCATGCAACTTTGTGGGTTTGGCTATGTTAGTGAGTATAGGTGCCAGAATGTATGTGGTTGTGAACATGTGTCTATCCTTATCTTTGTTTGCAAGTATTCATTTGTGATGTGTGTGTCTACATGCATGCATGTGTGTTTGTTTTTATGGATGCATGTGTGAGCATGTGTAAGTGTGGTTGTTTATGTGTATGTGTCGATGTGTGCGTGTATCTATATGCATGTCTTGTGTGCATGCATGTGTGCATGTTTACAATTATGTGTAGTTTTGTGTTTGTGTACACATGAAAGCATGCATGTGTGTATGTGTGGGTGTAGGTTATACATGTTATGCAAGAGTTTGTGCAAGTATGTATGTGTGTGTACACATGAATTCATGTGTGTGTTTGTTAGTGCATGCATATGTTCAAGTGTATGGTTAGGTGTGTGCATGCTAGTGTGTCTATGTGCATCTATGTGTGTATGAATGCACATGTCTATATGTGGCTGTGTGTGAAAGTTTTCCTATTCAAGTGTGCGTGATTGTGTGCATTCATATGCATGTGCATGTATTAGAATGTGTGTGCAAAATCTTGTGTATGTGCGTGTCTTCGTGCAAGTGTCCATGTGTGTGTGTGTGTGTGTGTGCATCTGTGTGTGCTTGTGCCTGAATGCTTGTGTGCATGTGCACATGCGAGCATGTGTGTGTGTGTGCATGAGTGTGTGTTGGTGTGTGTGCGTTTAAGTGCATGTGTGTATATGTGCCTGTCTGAGCACACACGTACATGTGTGTGTAGATGATTGCATGGGTGCCTGTTTGTGTCCATGTGCATGGGTGTGTGCATGTGTGTGTGTGCTTTTGTGTGTGAGTATGCATGTGTATACAGATGCACATGTTTACATGTTGTGTGTGCATGTGTCTCTATTCAACTGTGTGTGTGTGTGTATGCATGTGTGTACATATGTGTGTTCATGTAAGCATGTGTCTACTTGTGCGCATATGTGCATGCATGTGTGCATGCATGTGTGCATGCAGATGTGCAAGTGCATGTGCAATTGTGTATGCATGTGCTTGTACACACCTATGTGCATGTTTACATGTGCATTTCTTTACATGCTTGTCTATACATGTTCTTGTGTGTGTGTGCTTATGGTTGTGTTTGCATATGTGGATGTGCATGCATGTGTGTGTATGAGTGCATGTGTGTACATTTATGTGTACATGCATGTTTATCTACATGTGCATGTGTTTTATGCAAGTGTTTGTGTGTATGTGCATGTGTCTATATGTGTGCATGCAATGTGTATCAATGTGCATGTATATGTGTGCATTTGTCTTTGTGTATGGGCATGTGTGCATGTGAGCTTCCATGCATGTGTGTGTTTATGTGTGTGATTGTGTGCTTGTGCCTATATATATGCATGTGTGTATGTGTGTGTGGTTATGGCTATGTGTGTATGCATGCATGTGTGGCGGGTGTTTGCATCTGTGCCAGTTTGTGTGCATGCATATGTGCTTGTGATTGTATTAGTATATACGAGTGTGCATGCTTGTGTGTTTGGGTATGTGTAGGTTTGTTTGCATGTATGTTTGTTTGTGCATGTAAGTATATGTGCATGCAAATGTGTGTATATATGCATGTCTATGTGCTTACATGTATATACATGCATATCTTTAGGTCTGTGTGCATTTGTGCTTCAAAAAACACACTTAAACACAATTACACACAGACACACACACACAAGTACATGCACATGCACATGTCAACACACATACAAACACATTCAAACACTAACACACACATTCACATGCATTCATACACACATTAACAAGAACAAATATACACAAACACATGCAAACACACATGAATGCATGCATGTACAAATACACACAAACATACACACATGCACATGCACACACATAGACACACACACACTCACACAAGCACATAAGCATATATGCACACACATTAACACAAACAAACAACTACACACACATATGTACGCACACACGTACACACACATGTAGACAAGCATACACACACTGGCCTGCACAACCAAAAACACCCTCACACACACAAAGACACATACATACACACACGCATATGACCATGCATAAATATGCACAGGCACACAAGCATAAACATTTTCACTCACACATGCATGCACACATAGATACATATACACATATCCAAAGGCGTGGAGAAAAAACATGCATGTATATGCACATGCACACACATACACGCACCAAATACACACACGCATGCACACACAAACACACATGTGCCTATGCACACGTACATGCACCCATGCAAACACACACTCACGTTCACATACACACATGTGAACTAACATAGATACACACACACACATGCAAATACAACACACACACACACACATACACATGCCCACACTTGCATGAAAACACTCACGTGCACATGCACATGCACACACTTAAGTGAATAAGCATTGGCATTGACACATGTACACACACACACATAATCACAAACATATCGACACACACGTAAACACACACACAAATGCACATACATGCATAGCTACTTGCACACACACCTACACACAAACATGCATACAAACAGGTTTTATATGAATACACACAAGCTCACAGATACACTCACATGCACACACACAATAACACATACATACACATAGAAATGAACACATACATACATGCATGCACACACACACTTATACACACATGAACACATGCATGCACACTCACACAAACAAATTCACATATGCACACATGAATACAAATGCTCATGCAAACAAACACATGAATAAAAATATATTTACATAAGCACACACACACACCCATGAACTCACATAAGCACACATCCACACATACACACACTTGCATGCACAAAAACTAATACATGAACATGCACACAGATATACTCCAAATAGCTTAAACACACACAAATAAACACATGCATGCACTCACATATACAAATAAGTTTGCATATATACACAATGCCATGCGTTAGAACACACACACAAACATGCACACATATGTAAACACACACACATGAACATAAGCATGCATACACACATTCACATGCATGCACTCTTACATGCACACACAAACAAAGACATCCACATGCATATATGAAGACACACGAATCCTGATAGACACACATGTGCTCACGTTCATGCACAAAAGCACACACACATGCACTCAAACACACATACATGCACACACTTGGAAAGACCAACAAACACCCTCACACACATTTGTACCCACACATAAACATGTGTGCATGTACATATGCACACATACACACAAACAAAACTTGGTGCACACACACACATTTGCACAAGCACATACACAAACATGCATATGCCATCTATTTGCATTCATATACATGCACAAACTTAAAGACGCATGCATAAGCATAATGAGATGCACATATACTTTGATGCACACACACACCCCTACTTGCATAAGAACACACACATGCATGCATGCACAAACACACACACACACACACCTACACTGATGCATGCATATGCAATCGCACACACACATACACCTATATACACAAAGACACACATGCATAAACACACCCATAAGCATATACACTCACACACATGTAGAAATAGAAACACAAACACACACATATGCATGCACGAATACACACATATGTGCACACATTAAGACACAAACAAACACACGTAAACACACACATGCAAATTCAAACACAAATGAACACACCTATAATGCATACACATAAACACATAAACACATAAGCACACATACACATGCATATGCACATATAATTATATACAAAATTGCAAAACATACACACACATGCACACAATACACATACACACTAGCTTTTAGAGACACCCACACACACACATGACTTACACACTCATGGATGCATTCAAACATACGTTCACATGCACACAAACATGCCCACATAGGCTCATGCACACACTGTCATGCACACACACATACATGCACAAGTGCATACACATGCATGCAATAACACAATACATATGTGCAGACACACACATACACACATGACTGCAAACACAGAAGAACACATGTCTACACATGCATGTACATGCATACGCAATCATTCACACAAGCACACACACAATGCCCATGCACACAAACACAAATTCATAAGTACACACACACCCATATAATCACACAAGAACACCTCGACACACACTCACACTCACATGAACACACACATACACAAACAAGCACACATGCACATCATATAATTAGGCAAGTTCACACACATGCGCATGCACATGTATTGGAACACACACAAGCACATAGGAATACACACACATGTGCATACAAAAGCACAAATACCTAAATAAATACAAACACCATGTAGACATGCACACACATGAAAATACACATGTACACACATGCACAAATCTATGCACACACACATATGTGCACACACACACACAAAAACACATGCACAATCATACACTTGAAAAATGCACATATGCACACACATACTCAGATCCACACACACATGTGTGTACATACACACACATACAAAAACACAAACATAAGTAGGTACACGCACACACATGCACACACAAAAATATTCACATGCATGCACACCCCACCACTCACATATGCACACACAAACACACATGCACCAAGACATGCAAACCCACATACACTGACAAACACATGCATGTACACATGTCTATTCACACACACACACAAAGTCACACACATGTGCATAGAAACACACACACACACACACACAGACATACATATGCACACACAAACACCATACATGCATAGGCATGCACACATACACACATGTAAACCCATACACACATAAACACATACACATGAACATACATATGCACATACACATGGATCTGTATGCAGTTTCATGCATACACAAAGACACATTTACATGCATAGCAATACATACAAATATAAACACACAAACAAAGGAACACACATGCAATCACACACGCAATCACACAAAGACAAGAGCACATGCCATGCATGCATGTGCACATCTGTACGCACCCACACACATGCACATGCATGGATGCATAAGACACACAAAGATGCAAACACAGGTGCTCACACACAAAGACTCGTGCACACATGCATGTGTGCACACACACATACACAAACACATACAAATGCTCACACACACATGCACATGCACTCAAACACACATTAACATGAATGTACAAACATAAATACATGCGCATACACACATGCACATGCACACAAATGAACACAGATGCACATTAATAAACACACATACACACACATGCATATAAACACACTCACACAAATGTGTTGGAAAATGCCGGTAACAAGAGGGGGGGGGGGGTGAATTGATCCGTTCACAATAATAAAACGTAACAATGTAAATTAAAAGTTTGAATATGTTCGTTTAATAAATAAAATAGCAAGGCACACAATTTCAAGTGGTTCGGCAAAACCTTTGCCTACGTCCACCCCCAGCTAACCTAGCCGGGCTTCACTACTAATCCAATGCCTTTTGCCTAACCGGCAGGTAAGTCAAAAACCCTTACAACACCCAATCACAAGATTGGTCAAACACAACTACAATAGCTTGGTTTTCACAACCAAGAGCACAATACATCGTCGTCGTCAATTTTTGGCAACAAAATTTTCTTAAACAAAATTAAAATTCCACAGACCCTACAAAGTGTGAAACAAAGTGGCACAAAAAAAATTATTCTTCAAAATTAAAATTGAAATAACCCAAACGCACTTCTAAACGCGCTTTCCAAACAGGACAAAAACCAAATCGCGTTCGCGAAGGCGTTGTTCTGTTTTCGTGCGGAAGAAGCGTTTTGGAGAAATTTTAGTTTGAAATTTGACTCAACAAAAAATTCGATACTGATAAGTTGTATTCAGAAAAGCTAATAGAGATTCCAAGGCATGTAACAACAATCAAATTCGTTGAAGATTGGTCTGAAAAATCAAGATCGGCGAAACTTGGATAACGGAAAAGATAATTCAACCTCAATTCAAGTAGCTAAGCAGAGTATGAGGTGTAGTTGAGTAAGCAATAGTAAATAGAAACGAAGAGGGATGAAACCGTGCGAATTTAAAGCAAGAAGAGCGTGTTTTCGTTTCGGCCCGAGAAGGCTGAGGAAGACGATGAACAGTAATTCCAGTGATTTTTATCCGTCTCTGCAGGGATTTTTCCAATTCTTTTTTCTAACCAAAATCCCTCGAATTCAATCCTTCTTATAGAAGGAGATCGAGCAATTGATCGTTGGTTCCAACGGCTAGAAGAGGGGAAAAATAATTTAAAAAATATATAGCCGTTGCGCCGGAAAAGCAGAGAAGGAACGCCGAAAAAAAATAGCACGCTTTTTAGTCCCACATTGGCTATTGGTAGGGAGAAGTGGCGCATATAAGAGTTCACTTCTCTATTACCTTCAGCCGAAAATATTGGGGTTGGCTGCCCCCTGGTGCGGTTGGGAAGTCATTACCCAAGCCGACCTGTTTAGAGCATAATGGGTCAATTATGACCCGAACCCGAATTAAGAACTCTGGCTTGCGATGCGCCCTTCTAGTCGTCCCCTTAGGTTCACGCCTGGCCGGTTCGGCTTGGTCTCTCGCCTGGCCGGTTCGGCTTGGTTCCGGTTCAGCGTTTAACCGAACCCCCTTTTTTTAATTTTGCGTAAAGCGAAAATCGGAAATAAAATTTCGAAAACGCTTTAATAAATAATAATAATTATATTTTTATTTAAACCAAAATGAATATGGTGTAAAATGTTGATTATACAAGTCAAGGACTTGTTTAATCACAACACCTTCTTAAATGTAAGCCTCATACGTAGAGTTGCACTAATACGATAAATAAAATCGTATGGTACAACCCTTAGGCAATTGAAACTTGAAAAATACATTTATAATGTGCCACACAAATAAAGTTGTAGGTTTTACATTGTGTCCCAAAAAAAACTTATACACCTCCATAATGACTGCCACACCATTTGGAGTACCAAGGGCTGCTTATCACGATCAAAGTTGTTGATAACTTCCTTCAATCATCTTCCAAGTCACTCTAATACTGTAACAAATACTCAAGCAAACAATTAGAACAATAATACACTGTTTTGTTATCATCAAATTATCATTTAGGCCATGGGGTGTAACAAAATGTACACTCACAATTACAAACAAAAGCTGACATTTAGTCACACATAAATACACTCACTTATACATGCATCGACACATATGCACACACATACATGCACACACTCACACGCGACCACGCATATGCATTCACACACCTACACTTGCACACACATACACATGCACACATGCTTGCAAGCATGCAAACACACGCAGATACTCAAACAATCGTGCACATACACATAAGCATATGAATGCAAACAAAAAGGCACACACAAGTGCTCATAGGCAAAGACAAAAAACATGCATACATATGACCATGGACACACACACACATCTACATACAAACCCACACATGTCCAAACACACATGTATACACACAGATATAAATGCACATTCATACACTGAAAATGCACATATGAACAACATATAGAGGTGCATACAAATGCACACACATGCACAAAAACACACACTTGAACAAGTACATGCACACATATTTTCTCGCATTCACACACATACACACACTTAAAAGCACATGCATAGGCACAACTAGATGCACACACACACTAATGCATATGCACACCTACTTGCATAAGAACACACACATGCATGCATCTACACACGTACACACCAACACTGATGAATGCATATGCAATCGCACACACAGATACATCTATATACACAAAGACACAAGCACATAAACACACCAATAAGAATATACACTTGCACACATCCACACAAATGCAAACACAAACACGTACATACACATGCATGAATACACATATACGTACATACATTAAGACACAAACATAAACACATACACACACATGCAAATGCAAACACACGCACACACATACATGTATACACACACAAATAGATGCATGCACACATGCACATGCACATACACAAGCATATACACACACATACAAAATTACAAACACATATACGCACACACATGTACATACACGCACACACATACATATGCATGCACTTTCACTCACATGGATGCATTCAAACATATGCACACATGCATTCATGCACACAGGCTCATGCACACACTCCCATGCACACATACATACATGCACATATGCATACACACATACACAATAACACATGTGCACACACACACACATGCATGCACACACACGAGCACACACATCTACACATGCATGTTGATGCACACACAATCATTCACACATGCATATGCACACACACACACAAATGCCCAAGAACACAAACACATAAGTACGAACACAAGCACATCCACATACTCACACAAGAACAAATCGACACGCACACACTCACATGCATAAAAACTAATACATGCAGACACACATATAAACATACACAAACATGAGCTCTAACACTTGCACCCATACACAAACACACACACAAATGTAGATGCACACATACTTAGACAAGTTCACAAACATGCCCATGCACATGCATTAGAAGACTCACAAGCACATAGACATACACATGCACATGTGCATACATAAGCAAAAAAACCCATACTATACACACATGAATCTATGCACACACAAAAAGATGTACACATACAAGAAAATACATGTGCACACACATAAATACACATACACATGCACAATTGTATCACACACACACACACACAAACACATGCGCAATCATACACATGAATATACACACATGTACAAACACACATGAATACACACATTCATCTAAACACATATATGTTTGTGAATGCACACACATACAGAAACACAAACAAAAGGAGGCACACGACACATATGTGCACACACACACAAACATGTGCATGTACACACACATAGCCCCCCACCACTCCAATATGCACACACAAACACACACACACAAATGCATACACACACTCACAAACACATGCATGCACACATGCCTATGCATGTAGTCTCACACACACAAAAAAAGTCTTGAACATATGCACAGCAACACACACATACAAGAACACGCACGTGCATGTTGAAGCACACACATGAAAACACATGCAATATCATATATGCACATAAGAATATACACATGTTTGCATATACATATGCATATACACTCACCCACACACACACATGCAAATGCATGCAAGCATAGCACACAAAAGATTCATAGACACATACTCACACAAATAGACACAGGTACACATATACACACACACACATGCACAAACACACACACACGTGCATGCAAACATATGCCGACACACACAAAGGTATATATGTGTGTGCATGCACATGCACAAACATCCACATATAAACATAAAACAAGTACACACATGCACACAAACATGCATGCACAAACATAAAAGTACATGCATAAACACCCATGCACACCCATACACATGCATATATGCACATCCATGCATACACATACACACAAATACATACACCCATAATCGCACTCACACAGGTATACATGAACATACATATGTGCCCAAACATGCATAAATGCATTGAAACTTATATACACATACACACACACACACACTCACGTATGCTTGCACATGCACACAAACACGCACACACACATACCCAAGGACACACACCTGCATGTGCACACAAGCTTGCACACTCACATGAAATACACATATGCAAGCACCCACACATGCACACACATAAGAACATAGGTGCATGCAAGCACACACACACACATGCACATACCTACACACAAAAAAAATGTATGCACACATATATACACACTCACTCACACATGTACATGCACATGCATGCACAAGCACAAGATCATTCATGCACATCCACATTCATAGGTACAAATGCACACACAGACTCACAAACAAGCATGCACACACTCATGTACAAACAAACACATACACACTCATGCATGCGAACACACCCAATCACACACACATGCATGTGTATTGATGCACATAGACAAATGCATGCACTCATTCCCATGCATATACACACACAAGTATGCACACACACACACACACACACACACACACACACATATATATATATATATATATATATATATATATATATATATGCATGTACATACTCCCACACCAACATACACACATAAGCACACACACTTCACACCTATACATATACAAATGCAAACAAAGACACACATTAAACAAACACACACACATGAATGCACACAAACACACATGCATGAGCATATGGATATAGACATACAAAGATACATACATACATACACCCATACACATAAGCATACGCACACACAAGCACATACATACACGTGTGCTCATACACAGACACACACGTGCATACACACACATGCAAATATGTATAAACATAAGCCTACACATGCACATACCTACACACACACAACTACACATGCACATGCAGGATCACACTCCCACACACATCCACACATGCATTCACATTCACATTAGACACAAGTAGGTAAATGTGCACATGCACACATGCATGCAAAGCATGCATAGATGCACACACATGCACATTCACACATGTCTATATACATGGACACACAAACACATGAACACACACATACACACATGCAAGTTCACACACAAGCACCTATACACAAACACATGCGCACACTCATGCACACACATAAGTAGTCACATGCACTCAAACTTAAGAACACACACATGCATACACATGAGTTAACATACACATGCACATAGGAACACACAAACACAAGCACTTACTCACACACAAACACAAATTAATACACATGCACACTTGCATGTAGAGATACACATGCATATGCATAAATATAATTATGCAAATCTTGCATAGTCACGCACATGCATATGAACACACACACACATACATTTACGTACAAGTGCACACACATGCACGCACAAATATACACTCATGCACACACAAACATCCACAGACACCCACAAACATGAACTTAAATAGATACATACATCCACACACATATATGTGCACATATACATATAAACATATATAGGCATACAAACCCATGCACCCACACATACACATTCATACCAACACACACACATACGCACACATGCAAACACATGCACAAGTACACACATGAAAACCAACACTTATGCAGAAACACATACATGCACCTAGACATGTACACACACAATGCACAAACACACACATGTACAAAAGAATACACGTCCAAAAAAATGTACTAGCGCACATCCACACACACATGCATATAAAAATATGCATGCATAGACATGAATGCACACATGAACACACACACGCATGCACTACAAGGGCACACAACATGCACAAATACACAAACATACACTCACACACACATGCGCACACACATATGCATATGCATGCACATACATACACACATCCTCACATACATACCAACACATAACAACATAAACAAGTGTGAGTGCATGAAAATAAGCAAACATACATGCACCCATCGCACACATATGCGCACACACATAGAAATAGACACACACACAATAACAACAACGCACACAACTATGCACGTGCAAGCACACATACATGCACATGCATGCGTGCACATGTATACACATAAAACACACACAAACACATATGTACATGGATAGACACACAACCACATATGCAGATACAAAGTCATGCACATGCACACATACTCGAATACACAAGTGCACACATGGTGACACATGCAAGAATACACAAGCACACACATGTACATGCACACATTTGTGTGTGTGTGTATGAACACATGCACATGTGCATACACATCCACACATGTGTACACACTCAAACATAAACATGCGCATACACACGAACACACATGCACACTCACACACGGGCATACGTATACCACACACTTGCACTTGAATGTACATGCACATACACACATTGACACAAGCACAACCAATCCCACAAACATACATACATGCAAGTAAATGCAAAGATAGTACTCAAAACATAAACTACACATACACACCTACACATACACATGTACACACACGCACACACAAACTTATTCATGTACACAAGCATACACATACGTACATGCACACAAATACAAGCAAGCACACACACACACCCATGCATGCTTGCACACGTGTATGCACCCATGCATACATAAGAACACATGTGCACACACATACATTGACGCACACACATTCACCAACATGCACACTCATACAAACATGATGCATGCACACACCCACACACCCCTATGCACATTCACACAAACATACACACACACACATGCACTAGCACATGTCCACACACACAAATGCACAGGTGTAGACACACACGCATGTACACATAGAGGCTCATAGACATGTAATACATATGTCTAGACATGCAAAATGCAACATGCATGTTTGTAGATGCTTGCACACACATGTGCACATGTAGGCACAAACACACATGTACACATAGATGCACTCACACACACTCAATTACACATAGATAGAAACACACATGAATGCACAAATAAGCATATATGCATCCACATACACACAAGCACAAACACAAACACCCATACACACATGAACATGCACACGACCAGACACATGTACAAACATATGTATGCAAATGTACACAAACATGTATGTACATGTACACTTACACATGTATGCAAAACCACACAAGTGCATACATCCATACAAATTAAAACATGCATGAACACACACACATGCACACACACACAAATACATGCACATGCACATGAACACATGCACACATACACACAGGTGAAGTCACACACATGCACATATGCACATATAAGAATGATGCATAGACATATATGCATAGGTTAATGCATGCACACAAACACACATACCTACACACATGCATGCAAACATGTGCATAAGTATATTAACAAACACATGCACACATGTACACAAATAGAGGCACACACTCACACACATGTATGCACACATGCATGCTCACACACACTCACAATCATAAATGTGCACACACACATGCACATGCACACATACACACATGCACAAACACAAATATGCATACACAAACACACATTCACACACAGGTGCATGTATGCATATAAAAACACAAAAAGCACATGCATGAAAACATAATCATGGAGAGACACAAGTAGACTTATAGACATGTGAAATGCACATATACACACACATATAAGCACACACATCGACACACACATATGTGTAAGTGCACACATGCACACACATACACATAAGCACACATGCACACCAAGACATACATGCACAAGAACATAGTTACATGTAAACACATGTACACACATATAGACTTAAACACACATACATGTACAAAACCACACACACATAAATCACACATTCACATACACATGCACACACTTATGCACAAACACACCTACACTCCTGAAAGACAATCATGTTTGCATGTGCACACAAACAAACACGTATGCATATACACACACATATGCACACATACACACATTCACACACACACAATCACACCCCTCACTCATAGACACATGCATGCATGTAGGTGCTCGCATATACAAAGACTCATACATGCAGACAAGCATGTAAACGCAAGCATAAGCGCAACTAAGCACATAAAAATACAACCACACACGCATTTAGGAAGTCACATCAACATTCATGCACACAAATAGCCATGAACATGTGCAAACATGCACACTTGAACAAAAAAAATCACACACACAAATGTATGCATAGATGGGCATAGTTGTGTAGACACACATACGCACACATGCACACATGTACACATGCACACATGGATGCACAACACACACACATACAAGCAAACAACACATATAAACTTACACATGCACAAGAAGACATGCACATGTGCACAGAAATGTACTTACACACACTTAAGCACACTCGTAACAAAAACAAACACACATGCATATGCACAAAGGTATGCACACGCATATAGGCATTCACACACAAACACAGGTGCACACTGATAAAAGTGCTAACACACATACATGCAAATATGCCCACACATGAACACATACACATGTGCACACACATGCAAAGAAATGCTCATGCATGCACACACATATATGCTTACTCGTGCACACGCACACATACACAAATGCAAATGTGCACACATACCAAACACATGCACATGCATGAGGAAACACACACAATCACACATGCACATGCACACAAAAATGCACAACACATACATGTGCATGAAAACATGCATGTAAACACAAACACACTTATGCACACAACCACACATGTGAACACAAATGCATGCACACACATAAATACATATGCATACATTCATACATATGCATACACATGAATGCATGCATGCACACCCACATGCACACACACAAATATGTACAACCACACATGCACATACACACACGTACACACATGTCTATGCACATACAAGCACTTGCAAAGGTACACACATATGGACATGCAAAGATAGAAACACACACAAGCATAGGCACACACATGCACAAACGAACACATAAATACACACAAACATGCACATGCACCCACATGAATGCATGCACACTCATACGCATGCACACACAAACACACACACACACATACAAATGAAAGCTCACAAAAACACATGTGCATATACACATGCACACACATACACACATGCTTGGTCATGTTCACTCATACAAACAAACCTACAAATAAACACCTGCATGAACACACACATGCACACACTCATGCACACAAATGTGCACAATCACAAAGACATGCAAAAACAAAAAGATGCATGCACACATAGACATAGATGAATGAACACATGCATATAAACACACACGAGCATGCCCACTCACACGTAAACATACATGCATGCCTCTAAACAAGCATGTACACATACACATGCACACACATAAGTATGCACAACCACATAGACAAGCACAAAAAAACCACACACACATGCTCAAACACATACACAAGTGCACACAAACATATGCACACACATATGCATGCTCATAAACATGCACATAAAACATACACAAGCACGCACACATGCACATGAACAGAAACAAGCACACAAAAGCATACATTTAGGTACACCTATAGATACACACACATGGGTGTACACACACATGCACATAGCCATAAACACAGGCACATACACACATGAACTCAAATACAAATGCACATGTAAATACATGCGCACCCACTCACACTAATATGCATAGACTTACATGCACACACACAATCACACGCATGCATAGACATTCACACACCCATACACAAGCACACAAACACACACTCATACACAAACACACACAAGCATAACTAACACACACACACATGCATGCATACACATGCATGATCTCACATGCAAACACACATACAAACATACACACCACATGAACATCCACATGCACACACACGTGCATGCACACATGTTCATACACACCACAAATGTGCCCACATGTGCATGCACACATACACATAGACACTAGCAACGGCACCCATACCAGCACATATGCATACATGCATAGACATGAGCACCTGCAAACTCAACACCCACACATAGACATGGACATGCCTCCACGTGTGTGCACACAGATAAAAACATACAAATAGGTATATGTACTCACAAATTCACATGTGCATGCACACACACACCTTCTTACCCACAAAAACATACACACACACACATGCATGTTTCAAGGCACAAAAAACACATGCACACACTTGAACTGATTCATACAGTCACACAACAGAGTACATGAGCAAAAACATACACACACACATGTACATCCACACATGGATACAAACACATAGATGTAAATTCACATACACACATTTACATGCATCAACAGACATGTATTGATATACACACACATGGACACACTCACGCATGCAAGCACAAACACACAAAAATAAACAAGCAAAAAAAGACACAAATATGTATGCATACACATAAACAAGCTCACACACATGATCACATGAGAACACATATACATGCACGTGCACATGCACACACACACATGCACATACACAAAAAAATGCACACAAGCACACAAACATGCACACAGATATTAACACAGGCATATACACACACAAACATGCACACACTCAAGCACACATGCCTATGTATAGGAACACACACATATAGACACACACACATACACCCAACCACACATGCATACACACATATACATGCACACATACAGATAGGCACAAACATGCACATGCATATGCATAAACACACACATTGACACACTCAAAAATATGCACACATGTGTGCACGCATGCACACTCACATACATAAGCACAAACACACACACATAGAATCATGCACATGCACAAACAATACAAGCATGCACACATGCATATGCACACTCACACATATTCACACAAACACATAAATACACGCACACATACACGTGCACAAGCATACACATATGCACATCCATATGCACGCACACACAAGTGCACATACACACATTCATACATGCTAACAGATGCACATATGCTCATGCACATGCATGCACACATAAATACTAAAACACACACGTGTATACATAAAAATTTATAAAAACACATGTGCACACACACCAGCACACCCACAAAAATATATACACATGCACACACATGCACATTTGTCTATAGACATACACACGCTTGCACAAACACATACATGCACACACTCACAACCATGCACACATGCACACATACATACACACACATAAACACATAAATGTATGCATACAAGTACACACTTGAACACACACGTGCACATACATACACATGCACACATACATAAACACATGCAGGCACACAGACACCACTAACCACACATGTATACACACAAATGTAGACACACATATATGCACAAAGACTCACACACATGTAGGAACATGCACACAAACTTAATTACTACCACATATTTACTTGAACACACTTAAGCACACACACACACATACACATGCATGCATGTAGTTACACATGCTCACACACATGCACAAATGCATACAAGCACACATAGCCAGGATTACATATGCTCACGCACATGCACACATATATGCACATGAATACTCACAAACACCCTCACGCACAATTACACACATATGCACACAAACCCACAAACATGTCCACACAGATGAATGCTCCTATATGCTCTCACACATAAACATACAAATGTGCAAATAAGCACATAAATATACACATACCCCCATACACACATGCATGCATGGACACACACATGTAGACACATGAACCCACACACAGGCACACACAAACATGCACATGTTCAAGCATACACACACACACAACCACACATGCACACACATATGCATACATGCACACATACACACATGCATATGAACATACATAAATGCACAAACACATGCACTCACAAATAAAAATACACATGCACACACACAAAACTACACATGCATGAACACACCCACACTTGCACACAGTCACATTCATACACATCTACATAAATGCACAAGAACACACATGAAGACACACACACACACACACACACACACGTACATGAACATGAACTTGCTCACATATGCATGCACACACACACATAGGCTCATACACATGTGGCCACATACAAACACATGCAAGCACACTTGCAAGAACAAAGACACTAAACCACAAGGGTGCACACACACATGCACACGTGCACACATAAATGCATGCACACACATATGCACACACATATATGCACTGACAAATAGACACACATGTATACACAAAAAAGCACACATGCATATACATACACACATTCATAACTAAGTGCATGTACCAACAAAGAACACACATCCACACACATGTACATGCTCAAGCACATGCACACACACACACACACACACACATATTAACTTGCACAAACTCATATCTACATATACACACACATATACATACATACGAACACATGGATGCACACACACACATATAAGAACAAGTACAATCATGGACCCACACTTGTATTTGCATACACATACACAAATAAATTCACAAACACACATATGCTTGTACTAGCACATACACAAATGCTCACATGCATGCACAAACAAGTACACTCACATGCACACACATAGGAAAAACACATGGACACACACACAAACATGTGCAACCATATATGCACGTGCACACATACATAATCATAGACCTATACAATCACACATTTACACTCACATGAACACACACATGCATGTGTGCACTTGTATACACACATACACACATGAATGCACATAAGTACACATAAATGCATTCACAAACAAACACCTGCACCTATCCATACACTTGAACATGCACACACAGACATGCATGCACCTACACAAATACACATGTGCATGTGTGCACACACACACACTATGTACATAAGTGCATAAACACATGCCTACATATGCATACACACACATCCACACATACATACATAAACACAAACTTGCACATGCAGACATATCCAGAGGCACATATAAGCAAACTCTTACAAACACACATGAATGAAATACTTGCATACAAATTAGGCACAAAGACAATTGCATGTGCACTTATGTACATATACACACAAAGATGTTCAAATACATGCACATGCATATAAATAAGCATGAACAAACACACATGCATATAGAAAAACATGAACACACACACATGCACACAGGCAGGCACACCCACATGCAGACACTTGCACACATCCCACACATCTAAGAATGCAAACACACGCACCCACACCCATACAAATGCTTGCACACACATATACATGCATGCATATACACACAAACATGCACACACATACACATATATGGACACACACATATGCACACATGCACTTACAAATGTACACACCCATAAAAAAAAGCACACAAACACATGAACTCACAATACATAAATGCAAATACACAAACAAACACACACACACACACACACACATATATACACATGCATACATAGACTTGCATGCCCAAACACACTCACAGACATGCACACACATCAACATGGACACATGCCAACATATACATATAAACTCATACTCATACACAAACACATTCGTGCATAAACAAGAACACACACACACACATACATATGATCTTGCACTTATGTGCACATACATGCACATACAATCACACACACACACATGCACACACAAACACCAAAAATGCATACACATATACATGCACACAAACACAAATAGGCACACTCACCCACACTGACACACAAGCATACATGCAAACACATGCACACAAACATAGCACAAACACACACACAAATGTGCATGCACACATGTACAACAAATATAGATAGACACATCCATATAAACACACTCACTTATGCACACACACACACACACTCATATGCACACACACACACGTACATGCATGCTTACACACGCACAACACTCGCACTTCCATACACCCACACAGACATGAACACACACAAAAATACACATGCACACATGTACATGCATACATGTACACCAGAACACACACACATATGGACAAATGAACATACATATGAATGCGCATAGACACGTACAAGCACACACAAACATAGGTGCTCTCACACACATGTGTGTGTGCAAACAAGCACAGAAACACACAAATACACACACTCATGCTTTCACACTCGCACATGCACACATACATGATCACATGCAAATAAAAAAAATAAAAACACACACAAACACGTGTTCATGCCCACATAGGCGCACAAAATGAACATAGACACAAGCACACAAACATGCACACACATACATACAAGCACAAACACACACACACACACACACACTCACATGCATACACACACCCAACCACACTTGCATACACACACACATGTAGGCACATAAATACAAAAGTACACGCATACATGCATATACATGCGCATGCATACATGCACATACATATATGCAGACACACAACACATGCACATGAGTGCATGAATTCATGCACTTATGTGTGCATACACACATGCCCACATCAACATACACTCACACATACACATGCATAAGCATGCACACATGCAGATGCATGAACACACACAAGTACACATGCACATATATTAACATGCATACCCAATTGCACACACACATGCACGTGCAAAAATAAACATTCAAACACACACATGGATGCCTACACATATATAAAAACACCTATGCACGCACACACACACTTATGCACATGCAAGCACACTTGCACACACATACATACACATGCACAAGCAAGCCCACACATACACATGTCCACATGTATACACAAGTGTACACTTGCACATGGTCAAGTACATTCATACACACATGTGCACATGTATACAAACACACATATGCAAATATTCATGCACATGCATAAGACACACACATGCATGCTTGCACACACAACACAATATGTACACACATATAAATATAGACACATAAATGCATGCATACAAGCATGCACATGTACACACACACACATGCATGCACACACACATAAGTGCATAGACATGGACATTCACAAACACACACACATGCACAAACATGCACTACCACACATGCACACATGCATGCACCTATGTACATGCAATTACCTTATAGACTTGCATCCTTTCACACGCACATGCACATGCACACAACACACATATCGACATGTATGTGCAAGGACACTAACATAGAAACACACATGTACACATATGCATGTGCACATATAGACACATACACATGCACCCATGCTACCACCTGCATGCATACGCACACACACTCTTGAACATACACACATGAACTAATGCACATAAGCACACATGCACAGCCCCAAAACACACACTTGTAGACAAAGGCATAAACATGCACATGTAATCATACAAACATGCATGAAAATACACAAACTAACACAAACACATAGGTACACACACATACACTAATTTACAAACTTGCACATGTACACACAAATTCACATGTGAACATGCACTCACATGGGTGCACACACATTAACATAGATACACACACATTAATACACACACTTATGCATAGGCATGCATACACACATATATGAGCACATAAACATGCACCTATGCATAAATGCACATATATATATGCACTTGAAAACACTTGGGCACATACACAGATACATGCTTGCTTGAACTAATACATGCATGCACATGAACAAATATATACTTACACGTCTACACTCTTGCACACACACATGCCCCCCCCACACACCTACATACACAAACACAGGCACACACAGACTCGTATACTTACACACATGAGTAGACACTTACACACATGTCGACACTTGCAATCACACCCACACAGATGCATAAGTACACAGACACATGCATGAGCACACATACACATAGACACATACACATAAACACATACATACAACCACATGGGTACACACATGCACACACATACATGCACAAATACACACCCATCCACTCACTTGTACAAGCACACAAAACATGCATGTGCACACACACACATACACGCACATGCACACACACTCACAAACACATCCATGCACATGCACACATGCATTCACACGACCACTCACACACACACACAAGGGTACTCTCACACACACATGAACATGCACACGCACACATATACACACATAGACATAAACACACACAAATCTAAGAAGGAACAATGCACACACACCTACATGCAAATGCATAAGTCTACACATGCACATGCACACACACACACACATGCACACAAACATGTACACAAGCACACGTAAGCACCCACACACACAACCATACACATAGCTATGCACACACACACAAATATGCTCACCCACATACTCGTACAAACTCACACATATAACCACACACATGCATACACACATGTATGCATGCACAATCATGCATGCACACACATAAACACATGCACACCTACCCACAAGTGCATGCATAAAAACTTGCATGCATACATTCACGTGCACACCCACACACACACTAACATCATGCACACACACATGTGTAAATGCATACTCACTTACACATCCATGGACATGCATGCACACATCTACATACACATGGATACATACATACACACACATAATTCCATGCACATGCACCTGTACACATACACATGCAGGCATAAACACACACACAGCAACACATTTACATAAACACACACATGCACACATACAAGTTTAATGAACACACCCACTCATGCTCATGCACACACACACACATGCACACAAGCACACACATTGACACAAAAATATAAATGCATCACACACACCCATACACACATGGATACACACATAAGCATGCACAAGACACCCATATACACATAAACAAACATGATCACACATAGACAAATAGACATCACACATACATAAATACAATAATAATAATGCATGCACTCACACACATCCACAGAGACACTCACCCATACATACACATAAATGCATAACCATGCAAATGCATATGCACACACACATGCAAACATGCACATGCACTCGCAAGTAGGGAAACATAAACATGCATGTATATGTGCATGAACACATGTAAGCCCTTTCATGCACACATATTGAGACAAACACACACATGCACACACAAACATACATAGTCACATGATGGCACATGTGCATGTGCATATGTGTGTTTGTGCATGTGTGTCTGTGTGTGTGCATGTATGTGTGTGTTTGTGTGTGTATAGGTATGTCTGTGAATGTATTTACATGCATTTAAGTTTTTGTGTATGCATGCATGTGCATGACTGTGTTCATATGTGCGTGGATGTATAAGCATATCTGTGCTTGTGTTTGTGCATGTCTGTGTGTCTATGCTTATGCATGTGCATGTACAATTGTTTGTGCATATGTGCATGCATGTTTGTGTGTTGCTTGTATGTGTGTGTGTTGTGTGTGCATATGTGTATGTGTGCATATGTGCTTTTGTGTGTTAGTGTGCATGTGTATGTGTATACTTGTGTGCATGTGTGAGTGTATTTGTGCGTACATGTGCATGTGTATATAAGTGTGCATATGTGTGTGTAAGTTTGTGCATATGAGTGTGTGTTTGTGTATGTGTGAATGTTTGTATTTGTATGTGCACCTTTGTGTGTGTGTACAATGTTTGTGTATATGTGCACATTCAGGCATATGTGTGTATGTGTGTGCATGCATGACTCTATGTGTTTATGTTGTGTTTGCATGTTTGTGTGCCTACGTGTGCTTGTGTATATTTTTGTGTGCATATGTGTACATTTGCGTGTGTTTGTGCATATGTGTGTGTGGTGTTTTTTTTTGTCATGCGAGATTGTATGCATCTATGTGTGGGTGTGCATTGGTGTGTGTGTGTGAGTGTGCATTCATGTGCATGCATGTCCTTGTGCATGTGTATGTCTATTAGTGCATGTGTATACATATGTATTTCTGCATGAGTGTGCATGTGTGAGTTCCTACATGTGCAAAAGCTTGTGTGTGAGTTGGCATGCATGTGTGTGTGTGTGCCTATGATTATTCATTTGTGTGCATATTCCTCTATGTGTGTGGATATGTGTGCATGTTCGTGCATGTGCATTTGTGTATGTACATATGTGTGTCTATGTGGCTACATATGTGCAAGTGTGTTTTCATGTATGTGCATGTGTGCATGGATGTGTGTGCATGTGTGTATGCATATGTATGATTGTGTTTGTGTGTATGTGTGCATGCCTCTGTGTGTGTCTGTGCATGTGTGCATGCATTTGTGTGAGTGTGCTTTGTGTATGTATCTATGCATACATATTTGTGTGCATGTGTCAATGTGTATACATGTGTGCATGTGTGTGTGTGCATGCATGTGTATGCATATGTGTGCATGTTTTTTTGTGTGTTTGTGTGTTTGTTTGCGTGTGTGCATGAACATGAGCAAGTGCACGTGTGTGTGTGCATGTGCTTTGTGTCCATGTGCATAGGTGTACCTGTGTGTGTGCTTGCATTAGTATGTGTGTGGTTGTAGATGTGTGTGTATATACTTTGGCATTCTTATGTTCTTATGTGTGTATGCATGGGTGCTTGCTTGTGTACATGCATTTGAGCATGTCTACATGTGTGTAAGTATCTTTGCAAGCATGCATGTGATCATTATGCATGCGTGTGATCATTATGTATGTGTATATTTACATGCATGTACATCCATGTGTATTCATGCATGTGCATATCAATGTGCAAATGTGTGTGCATTTGTATGCATGTCTATAAGCCATTTTGTGAGCATGTGCACACTTATGCATGTGTCCTCATGTGCATTATGTGTGGGTGTATATGTGTAACTTTTTGTGCATGTGTTCTTATGTGTGTGCGTGTGTGCATGTGTTAATACTATATGAGTTTGCAAGATTGTGAGTACGTGCACTTGTTTATTCATGTGGACACACATTTGTGTGTGCATGTAGGTGCATGTATGTTCATGAGTGTGTAGGCATATGTGTGTGCCATGTGTGTGCTTGTGTTGTGTCCATGCTTATGGGTGAATGCATGTGTGTCTGTACTATGTTTTCATTTACATGTCTATGTATTTATATGACTATATGCACATGTGTGTACATGTATATTAGTGTTCATGCATATGCAACTATGTATGTGTGTGCGTGTTTGTATGTGCACATGAGTACCTCCGTATGCATGCATTTACTAGTTTGTGTGCATGTCTATGCTTGGGTTCATGTGTGTGCATGTGTGTGTGTGTCTAGCTTGTGTGTGCATGCTAGTGCTTGCGAGTGTCTGTGAGTTTCATGTGTACATGAATTTTTGTGTGTCTATCCATGTACATGTGCATGTGTGTGCTTGTGATTTATGTGTATGTATGTGTGTAATGCATTTATGTGCATGTGTGTATGTAAGTGTGTTTCTGTGTATGCGTGCATATATGTGTGTGTAGGTTTGAGTGCGTATGTATGTGTTCACATGTGTGTGTCTATATGTGCATATATTTGCATTTGTGTGCATATGTATGTGCATGGCTATGTGGTTGTGTGTTAGATTGTGTGTGCATTTGCATGTGTGTGCATGTTTGTGTGTGCATCCATACTTACATGTATGGGTTTGTGTGTGGAAGCATGTGTGTATGTGTTTGTGTAATGTGCATGCATACTTGTGTTTGAGTGTGTGTGAGTGGGAATGCCTGTCTGCACTCTTGTGCATGTGAGTAAGCATTTGTGTGTGTGTGTTTGTATGAGTTGGTGTGTGTGATTGTGCATGTGTGTATGAGTGCTTGTGTTTGTCATTGTGTGTGTGCTTTTGCTCATGTGTGTGTTCCCATGAGTGTGTCTGTGTGTTTGTGTTTGTATTATGTTTGTGCGTCTATATGTATGTGTGTGTGTGTATGTGTGTGTATTATTGTGTGCATGTATGTTTGTATGTTTTCATGTGATAATTGGCATGCATGTGCACATGGTTATCCTTGTGAGTGTGTGGTTTTGCTTGTTTGTGTATATGCATGTGTGTACATGTGCTGTGCATGTTTTCTAGTGTATGTGTGTTGGTGTACGTGTGTGTATGAATGTGTGTTTGCATGTTTTGGTGAACCTGGCTATGTACATATGTGTGTGTTCATGTTTGTGCCTATGTGGGTGCACATGCATGCATGTGTGTGTTAGTTTGTATGGATGTTTATAGCTTTTTGTGTGTGTGTGAGTACATGTGCATGAGTGTGTGCATGTAAGCACATGTGTGTGTGGGCAAATGAGGGTGTTTATTCATCTGTGTCTATGCATTTGTAGGTGTGTGATTGTGCATGTGTGTTTATGTTTATGTGCACATGCATATGTGCTTGCTTGTGTGCATGTGTTTGCATGTGTTTTTTTGGGTGTACATGTGTGTGAATTTGTGTATGTTCTTATGTGTGCATGTGTGTACATGTCTACGTGTGCTAATGCAAACATGTGTGTCTATGCATGTGTGTGTGCTTTCATACGTGTGTTCATGTTGTGTGCATGTGCATGTGTGTGCATGCATTTGTGTATATGTCTGTAAGTGTGTGTGTGAGTGTGTGCTTATGTAAGTTTGTGTGCAAGTGAATACATGTGTGTATGAGCATGTCTTCATGTGTGAGTGTGTGCATATGGATGTGTGTCTTATGCATGTGTATGTGTGTCTGTATGTATACATGTGTGAATGTGTGTGTTTGTGTGCATTCATATGTGTTTGTTTATCAGTTTGTACGTGTGTACGTATACATGCATGTGTGTATGTGTTCATGTGTGCATGTGTGTGCACAGATGTGTGTTTGTCTATGTGTGTACTTGCATGTGTGCATACATGTGTGTGTACATGTATGCACATGTGTGTCTTCATGCACACATGCGTGTATGAGTGTGCGTTGGGGGTTCATGTGTGGGTTTGTGCATGTGTGGGAACATGTGTTCATGTGTGTGTACTTGCATGTGTGCATGCATGTATGTGTGTGGGTGTGCCTTTTTTCCTATATGTGTGTGTGTGCATGTGGGTGTATGTGTTTATACACACATGTGTGTATGAGTATGTCTATGGGTTCATGTGTATGTTTGTGCTTTTTTTCATGTGTGCCTGTGTGCGAACATGTGTTCATGTGTTTGTGGTCATAACTATATGCAGTGTGTATGTGAGTGTGTGTGCAATTATGCATGTGTTCGCATGATTAATTGTTTTTCTACAAATATCAAAATTTGAATAGTCGTGTTACTTCAAAGAAATCTATTTCTCTTTTTATTTCTTCTTATTCCAACATAAGTTTTGTGTATATAAATTTTAGTATTTAATCTTGTTTCTTCATAAATAGTCTTCTTATCATGATCAACATTCTTCTTGAGTGTTTCTTAAACTATGTGAGTGCATACTTATGCACTTGTGTGTGCATGTGTCTATATGTGTGTGAGTTTGTGTGTTATTGCATGAGTGGGTAAGTTTGCATGAGACCTTGTACATGTGTGTGCATATGTGTATTCATGTTTGTGTGTGTAAGTATGTGTTTGTGTTCATGCAAGCACATATGTGTTGTGCTTGTGAGTGTGTGCATGTGCATTTGTGCATAGGTGTACATGTGTATATTTGTGTTTATGTGTGTGCATGGTTGTACATGTTTGTGCAAGTGAATATGTTGTTTTTTTGCTTGTTATTATGTGTGTGTGATCATGCTTCCAGGCATATGTGTTTATGCATGTGATTGCATGGTCGTACATGAATGAATGTGCCTATGCATCTATGTGAAAGTGGATGTGCATGGGCTTGTGTGGTCATGTATGCACGTGTGTCCAAATATGTCCATGTGTGTAAGTGTGTTTATACATGTACTTGTGTGAGCTTATTTATGAATGTGCATGTGGGTATGCATGTGTGTGCTCATTTGTTCTTGTGTGCATCAATGTGTGTGCAAGCATATATGTGCATGTGTATGTATTTGTGTGTGTTTGTGTGCTTACCTATTTGAATGTACGTGTATGTGTAGTTGTATTTGTTGGTGTGCATGTCTCTATCTATGTGTGTGTGTGTGTGTGTGCATATTTGTGTCAATGCATGTAAGCTTGCTTGCTTGTATGTTTGTGCAATAGTGTTAACATGTGTGTGTGCATTTTTTGTGTGGGTGCACGTGTGGGTGTATAAGTGCTTGTGTGTGTACGTGCATATTTGTGTGGGTGTATGTGTATGCATGTGTGTACCTATGTGCATGTAGGCATATCATCATGCTTATATTTGAGCATTTGTATGCATGTATATGTATGTGTGTGTGTACATAAGTCTGTGTGTCTGGATGGGTGTGTTTGGGTATGTTTGTGTATGTGTGCTTGTGTGCATGTGTGTATGCATGGATACTTACATGCATGTCTTCATGTGTGTGAATGTACATTTTGTGTAGGTATGTGTGTATGTGTTTATGCATGTGTGCATGTGTGTGTATGTGCAAGCATGAATGTGGTGTGTGTGTGTGTAAGTGCACACACCTTATATGCCATGTGTGGAAGTGGTATGAGTGTATGGATGTGCATGAATATATATATGAATGTATTTGTATGTGCATGTGTATGTATGTGTAGTAGTGTGCATCTGTGCAAGTGTGCATATGTGTGATATGTGTGTGTGTGTACATGCATTTGTGTGCATGATTTTGTATGTGTGTGCATGGGTGTGTGTGTGTGTGCATTCATGTGTTTGTGCCCATGTGTCTGTACAAGTGTGTGTGTGCATGTTTGTGAGATTGTATGTAAGTGTGTGTCTCCGTGTGCATGTACATGTGAGCATATGTGTGTGTGTGTGCGTGTGCTTGTGGTTGTGTTTGTGGGTGCATCTGCATGTGTGTGTATGTGTACATTAGTGCATGCATGTGTGTATGTGTGGGTGTATGTGTGTATATGTTTATATGTGTGTGTGTGTATGTTTTTAAGAGTGTGTGGGTGGGTGTGTATGAGTGTGAGCATTTGTGTGTGCATGTATGTGTGAGCATGCGTTCACATTTGTTTGCACATGTGTGCCAGTGAGTGTAAATACATGTTGTTTGTGTTTGTCTGTGTTCACATGTGAACATGTGTGTGTGCATGTGTCTTTGTATGTGTGTGTATTTTTCCTGTTGCACCTGCACACACATGTGTGTGCATATATGGCTCTACATGTGCAGATGTGTGTGTTTGTGCTATGTGCAGGTGTGTGTTGCTATATGTGTGTGTGTGTATGTTTGTGTGGATGTATGCATGAGTGTGTGAGTGAGCGTGCATGTGTATATATGTGTGGGTTGTTGGCCATCTTTGTTTGTGAGTGTCTATGAAGACATGTATGAGCGAATGTGTTTATGTGTGCATATGTATGTGTGTGTAAGTGTGCTTATGTGTGTTTGCATGTGTGTATGCATGTGTGGGGTGTGTGTGTATGTGTGCACATTTATGCATCTTTGTGGGTGAGTGTGTTCTCATTTGTGCTGTATGGTTGTGCATGTGTATGCAGGTGTGTGTTCTTATGCATGTGTATGTATGAATACATGTGCATGTGTGGGAAAGTGTGTGTGGGTGTGAAGTTTGCATGTGAGATCTTGCATATGAGCGCAGGAGAGTGTGTTCGTTTGTGTGATTATGTTTGCTTACTTTTATTTGTGTATGTGTGCATTTACATCTCTATGTGTGCACATTTGTGTGCAAGCGTATGTGCAAGTGTGTGTGCATGCATGTTTGTCTCCATGAGTCTGTATGTATGCATGTATTTGCATATGCATTTGCATGCATGTGCATGTGTGTTTGTGGTGTGTGCTTGCATTTTTGGGGTGTATGTGTGACTTTGTGTTCATGTGTGTTTGTGAGCATCTATGTGTGCATGTGTGTACATGTGTGTGTGCATGTTTATGTTCATCAATGTGCATGTGGGTGTGTGTGCATGTGCATATGTATGTGTGTGTTTGTATTGGTGTATGTGGGTGAGTGCATATGTTTGTGTGCATGTGTGTCTATGTGTTTGTAGGTGTACATGCTTGTTTATATGCATGTCTGTTTGTGCTTGTGCACATGCATATGCTTGTATGATGCATTCACAAGTGTGTTTGTGAATGTGTGTGCTTGCATGCATGTGTGTGTTTGTGCATTTATTCATGCTTGTGTGTAGTGTGAGTGTGTGTGTTTGCATGTGTTTGTGTTCATGTATGTAGGTGCATGTGTGTGTGTGTGGTTGTGCATTTGTATGTGTGTGTGTGCATGTGCATTAGTATGCATGCATGCATGCATGTTGGTGAGTATGTGTTTGTCTGTGTGCATCTTTTTGTGTGTTCGTGCTTGTGTCCATTCATGTATACTGCTTTTAGATGTGCATGTGAGTGCGTGCATGTGCATAATTGTGTATGTTTGTATGCAGATATGTGTATATGAGTGTGTGTTCATGGATGCAAAGTTTCTTTACACATGTGTGCATGTGTAAGTGTGGGTACATGTGTGTGTGTGTGTGAGTCTGTATACATGTGTGTCTATGCATGTTTGTGTATGTGTATGTACATGCATATGTGCATATGCGTGTGAGTGTGCATGAGTGTGTGGTAGTGTGTGTGTGTGTATATGTATGCATATATGCATGTGGGTATTTGTGCTTTCATACATATGTGATTCTATTTGTGTGGGCACATATGTGTATGTGTGTGTGTGCATAGGCATGAGTATTTGTGGGTGTGTATGTGTTTGGATGCATATGTTTGTGTGGTTATGTATGTGTGTGAGCATTTTTGTGTGCATGTGAGCATGGGTGTGCGTCTATGTGTGCTAACTTGTATGTATGTGTGCGAGCATGTTTGCATGCATGCTTGTGGGTGTGTGTGTGTGTTCTTGCTTACAAGCATGAGTGGGTATTTGTGTGTCTATGCTCATCCATATGTGTGTGCATGCATGTGTTCGCATGTGTGTGCCTTTGTGTGTATGTGTGTATGGAGTGTGTACGAGTGAGTGTGCATGTGTGAGCATATGTGTTTACAAGCATGCATACACATTGGTGTGCATGTGCTTATGATGTTTATGCATGGGTGCATAGTAGTGTGTGTACATGTGTGTATGCATGCATGATTGTGTGTATGTGTGTGCATGCATGCATGCATACATGTGTGTGTGTATGTGCAATTGTGGTACTACGTGTGAGTGTGTGCATGTGTAATCATGTAGGCATTTACTCGTGCATGCTTATACATGTGCATATGCACATGTGTTGTGTATATGCATGTGCATGGGTGTGTACATGAGTGTGTGCATACAAATATATGTTCATTTGTGTATGCATGCATGAGTGTGTGCCTATGCATATGCATGCATGAATGTGTACATGCATACTTGTGTGTGGGTGTCTATGCATGTGCTTATGTACATGTGTGTATGTGTTTGTAGGAGTGTTTGTAGTATTGTGTGTGTTCATGTGTGTGTGTGTGTGTGTGAGAGTGCGTGGGCATGAATATGAGGGTGTGTGTGCATGTGTGTGTACTTGTTCATGTTCTTATGCATGTATGTTTTTGTGTGTATGTGTGCATTTAACCTTGTGTGTGTATGTGTGTGAACGTGTGTGCATGTGTTTATGTGTGTGTGCATGTTTGCATGCATGTGTGCAAGTGTGTTTATTTTTATGCATACTTGTATGCATGTGTTTGTATTTATGCATGTGTTGTGTTTGTGTATATTTGTGGATATGTGATTAAGTGTGTGTGCATTTGTTTGTACGTACGTGTGTGAACATGTATTTGCACTTGTTATTTGGGATTATGCATTTATGTATGTTTTATGCATTCATGTGCATGTGTGTGCATATATGTGGGTCTATCTTTGTGTGTATATGTGTGTGCATGCACTTGAGAGCATGTTTATGTGCTTATGTGTGTTCGCATAATTACGCGCATGTGTGTGTGTGTGTATGTGTGCATACATTTGTGTATGTTTTCTTATTTTGTGTGTGTGAGTGTGTGCTTGTACGTATATGCATGTGGTCATTTTTATTTGTGAGCATGTGTGTGTGTGCATGCACGTGTGAGTTTGTGGGTGCATATGAATATAGTTACATTTGTGTGGGTGTGTGCGTGGCTATGCACGTGCTTGTGTCTATGTGTCTAGTTGTGGGTGCATGTGTATTTCTATGTGTGTGTGTGTGTTCGTTTGTGTGTGTGAATGAAGTGTGTTAGTGTGTGCAAGTGTGAGTGTGTGTGTGTGTATGCACGTGTGCATCCATGTGTGTGTGTGTATACGTGCATGCATATACATATGTGTGTGTGGGTACATGCATCTAAGTGTGTGTTCATGTCTGTATGCGTGTGTGTGCTCATGTTCATGTATGTGCATATGGATATGAGCATAGGCATGTGTGTGCGTGTGAGTGCAAGCTTGTCTATGTCCTTGCCCGTGCATGTTTACATGCTTATATGTGTATTTGTGCATTTGTGAATGTGTGTGAGTGTGTGTCCATGTGTGTGTGCTTGCACATGTCCGTGTGCCAATGTATGCATATGTGTATGTGTGTACATGTGGGTGTGCATGTGTTTGAGGGTGTATGTTTGTGTGTGTGTTTGTGTGCATGTTTGTGTTTTTGTGCATATGTATGTGCATTCACTTGTGTGTATGAAAGTTGTGCGTGTTGATGTGCATGTGTTAGGGTGTGTGTGTATGTCTTTTGCATCTACAATTGTGCATGTGTTTGTGTGTGAGTGGTGCATAGTTTTGTGAGCTTGTACATTTGAGCATGTATGTGTGAGTGTGCGAATGTGTTTTCGTATATGTATGCTTGTGTGTGGGTGTGTGTTTGTGTGTATGCATGTGAATGTGTATGTATGTGTGCATGTGTGAATGTGTGTTTGTGTGTGTGTGCATGTGTTTGTGTTCATGGTGTGTGTGTGTGTATGCATGTATGGTTGTGTGTGTGTTTATGCATGTGTAATTGTGTGTGTATGTGTAAGCATGTGTGTGCATGTGTGTGATGGTGTCATTATCTACATGTGATTCTATGTGCATGTGTGCATGTATGCATGCTTGTATATGCATTTGGGTTAGTCGCCTACACATGCTTGTGTGCATTTGTTCGTGTGCTCATAGGCATGTGTGTTTGTGCATGTGGGAGCATGCATATGTAGGCATTCATGCATGTGGGGGTACATATATGTGTGTGGTTGCATGTGTCAGTCAGTGCATGTCAGTGTGTATGCATATGTATATGTATTCATGTGAATGTATGGATAGACATGTGTGCATGTGTGCATGTGTATATATGCATTTGTGTGTAACTATGCATGTGTGTGCGTGTGCGTGTGTGTGTTTGTGCTTGTGTATGTTTTTACATATGCATGTATGCATGTTTTTAGATGTGGATGTCTTTGTGCATGTGTGTGTAAGCAATTATATGTGTGCATGAGTGTATTGTGTATGCATGTGGTTGCATGTGGGTGTGTTTGTGCATGCATGATCGTGGTTGTGGGTGCTTGTGTGCATGCAAGTGTGTGTATGTACCTATGCAAGTGCATGTGTCTGTGTGTACATGGCTGTGCACATGTGTGTATGTCTGTGTTTGTGTTTGTGCTTGCATGTGTTTGTGTGAATGTGTGTGTGTCCATATGTATGTTTGAGTATCTATGCTTGTGTGCAAAAGTGTAAGTGCATGTGTTGTGCATGTGCAGGTGCGCACATGTGAGTTCATGTGTGTGAACATGTGTATGTCTATCTATGCATGCATGCACATATGTATGTGGGTCCACAAACATTTGTGTATTTGCTTATTTTGTACAATCGGGCATGTGTTTGTGTATGTGTTTTTATATGTGTGTGTGTGTGTTCGTATGTGTACATGAGTTTTTGTGTGTTTATAAGAGTGAATGTGTGTGTGTGCATATGTATGCAACTATGAAATCCTTTGTATATAGGTGGTGTGCCAACACATGTATGTGCATGTGTGATCATATGCTTGTGCGTGTGAGTGTGCGTGTCTGTGTGCATGTGCATATGCATGTGTGTGCATGGGTATCATGGGTATGTGTATTGTGTTGGCATGCATGTTTGAGTGTCTATGCATTTATGCATGTCTATACATGTGTGTATGTATGTATATGCATGTGTTTACTTATCTTTGTGCTTGTGGATTTGTGCATGTATGTATATGCGTGTCTATGTGCATGTGCATGTACATGTATATATGTTTGTGTGCGTGCTTGTAATTGTGTGTGTATGTGTTCATGTGTGGGCATGTGTATTAGTTTGTCGGCTTTTTGAGCATGTGTTTGTGTGTATATAGGTTTGTGGGTGTTGTTTTATGTATGTGTGTTGATGTGCATGTGAATGCTTGCATATGGATGATTTGTTTATATATGTGCACGTTTACGTGTGCATGTGTGTACCTGAATGTTTGTGCTTGTGTGTGCATGAGAACATGTGCAGACATGCGTTCATGTGTTTGAGTGCATGCACCAGTGTGTGCATGTACGTATGTGTGCTTGTGTATTCTTGTGCATGACTTTGTCTCCTTATGTGTGTGTGCATGTTTGCATGTGTGCGTATGTGTTTGTGTAAGAAAGTGTATGCATATTTCTACACACAAATGTGTGTGTGTGTGTGGTTGCATGTAGATATGCATTTGTGTGTGTCTGTCTATGTGCATGTGTGTGTACCTATGTGTGTGTGTGCATTTGTGTCTGCTTGTGGTTGTGTGTAGTTGTTTCTTTGATGTTGTGTGCACATGTGCGTGTGTGTGTGTGTGCTTGTTTCTATGTGTCTACATGTGCATGTGTATCTATGCATATGTGTAGATGCATGTGTTTGTCCATTTATATGTTTATACTTTTATGTGTGTGTGTGTGTGCATGTGTGTATCTATGTATATTACATATGTTTGTGCATACATGTGTATGCATGTTTGTGCATATTTATGGGTTTGCATGTGTGTGCTTGTGTGAATCTATATGCATGTGAGTGCGTGGGGGTATGTGTATGCATGTGTGTGTGCATGTGTGTGTGCACCTATAAACATTTGTTTGTGTGTGCATGTGTTCATGTTCATTTATATGTGTGTGAAAGTGCATGTGTGCTTGTGTCTATTCATGTTTGTGAATGTGTGTGGTTCTTTGTGTTGTGGTTGTGCTTGAGTGTATGTCTATATATGCATGTTTGTGTATCTACATGTGGGCAAATGTGTGCATATAAGCAAGCACACATGTATGAGTATTCATGTGTGTGTGCATGTGTGCATGTGCATGTGCATTTGTGCAATTGTACATGTTTGTTTACATGTGGGTGTATGTGCATTTGTGTTTGTGAGTGTGCATGTGTGTGCATTTGTGTTTGCTTATGCGTGTGCATGTGTGTGCTAGTGGACGCATGTGTGTGTGTGTGTTCTCGTATGTGCATATATTCTTATGTGCATATGTGTGTGCATTAGCAAGTGTGTGTGTGTATGAGTGTGCACATTTTTGTGCTTGTATTTTGGCAATCATATATGTATGTATGTGTTGCATGTTTGACTTTTTTGTATGTAACTATATTTGTGAAAACGTGTTTGTGTTAGTGTGTGGGTGCATATATGAGTGTTTGTACATTTGCATGTATGTGCATATGTTTGTGTGCATGTGTATGTGTGTGTGTTTGTCTGCATGGGTGCTTATACGAATGTGCATGTGTGTGTGCATTTGTGCTTGTGTTTGAGTGAGTATATGAATGTTTGCCTATGTGTGTGAATATGTATGTGCATGTGCATATGTGGGTGTGTATGGGAGCATGTTTGCATGTGTATGTGCATGTATGTGCTTTAGTGCACGTGTATTTACATATGTGCAAATTGGTGCATGTGCGTATGCATCTAAGATTGTGTCTGTGTGTGTGTTTGTGTCTGTGCATGCATCACTATGTTTGTGTCTATTTTTATTTGTGTGTGCATTCTTATGTGTGTTTGTGCACATGTAGGTGTGTCTATGCATGTATTTTTGTGTTTGTGCACATGTAGGTGTGTCTATGCATGTCTTTTGGTGTACATAAGTGTGTGTAGTTTCATATGCACATCTATGTAGGGGGTGTGGATGTGTGTGCATGTATGTGCATGTGTACATTCTTGTTCATGTGTGTCTATGTGCATGTGTGTTTGTGTGCATGATTGTTGGTATATCTGTGTTGTTATATGTGTGTGTACATCTTCGTGTTATGAGCCCATGTGCGTGCATGTGTGTGAGCTTGTATGTGTGCATGTCTATATTACTACACTTATGCATGTGAGTGAATGTATGTGTGCTTGTGCAAGAACGTGCATGCACATTTTTATGTGCATGTGTGTGTATTTGTGTGTGTGTGCAAGCATGTTTGTTTGTTTGCTTGAGTGCATGCATGTGTGTGTGTGTGTGTGTGTGCAGTTGTGTGCACATGTGTCTTGTGTGTGAGTGTGCATGTGTTGGTGTGTGAATGATTTTTTTGTTTTTGCATGTGTTAGCATGTGTGCACATCTATGTGTGTGAACATGTTCATATTTCTATGCATATGTGTGAGTGCATGTTTATGTTTATGTGTGTGTGTGTGTGTATTCGTGTGTGAGTAGTGTGTATATGCATGCACATGTTTGTGTATGAATGTGCATGTGTGTGTGTGTGTGCATGCATGCATGAGTGCATGTGTTTACATACTTGGCCTTGTGTGTGTGTTTATACATGTGTGTGTAGGTGTATGCATGTGCATGTGTGCTTGCTTGCATTAGTCTATTTGTGCATGCTGTATGCTTATGTGTATGTGCATCATTATGCATGTGTGTATTTGTGAGAATCTATGTGTGTTTGTGTGTGTGTGTACATGCATGCATGAGTGAGTGTGTTTGCTTGTGCATTTGAGTTTGTGAGTGTGTGTGCCTATATAATGTTTGCAGGTACATGTGCGAATGCATGTGTGCAAGTGTGTGTTTGTACATGTATGTGTCTGCATGTGGTCTACATGTGCATATGTATGTGTGTGTGAATGCATCTTCATGCATGTATATGCATGTGTTTATGTGTGTTTGTGCTTTTTATTTGTGTATATGCATTTATATGTATGCATGTGTGTGTGTATATGTGTATGTGTGTCCTCTTGTGTATTTACGTACACTTGTGTACATTTGGGTATGTGTTTGTATGTGTATGTGTGCTTGCATCTTTGCATTTGTGCATGTGTGTGTACCTATGTGTGCATGTGTTTGTGCTTCTATGTGTGCATGTGTCTATTCACATGTTTGTATGTTCGGTTGCATGCATGTATGTGTGTGTGTTTATGTGTGTGTATACATGTTCATGTTTCTATGCATGTGTGTGTGTGTATTCGTGTGTAAGTAATTTGTATGTGCATGCACATGTGTATGTATGAATGTGCATGTGTGTGTGTGTGTGCATGCATGCATGAGTGCATGCGTTTGCATACTTGGGCTTATGTGTGTATCTGCATATATGGTTGTGTGATTATTTATGTGTGTGTTTGGATGTGGGTGCATGCATGTGCATGTGTGCTTGCTTGCATTAGTCTATCTGTGTGTGGGTGCATGCTTGTGTGTATGTGCATCATTATGCATGTGTGTATTTGTCAGTATCGATGTATATGTGTGTATGTGTGCATGCATGCATGTGTGAGTGTGTGTGCTTGTGCATTTGAGTTTGCGTGTGTGTGCTTATATATGTTTGTGGGGAACTGTGTGGATGCATGTGTACAAGTGTGTATTTGTACATGTATGTGTCTACATGTGGTCCATTTGTGTATGTGTGTGTGTGTGTGAGTGCATCTTCATGCAGGTATATGTATGTGTTTATGTGTGTTTGTGCTTTTGTATTTGTGCATATGCATTTATATGTATGCATGTGTGTGTATATGTGTATATGTTTCCTCTTGTGTGTTTACATACACATGTGTACGTTTGGGTATGCGTCTGTGTATGTGTATGAGTGCATGCATCTTTGCATTTGTGCATGTGTGTGTGCTTGTGTGTTTGTGTGTGTGTGTTTGTGCAGGCATGTTTATGTTCATTTTTTGTTCATATGTGTGAGCATGTGTGAGTGTGCATGTTTGTGAGTGAGTGTGTGTGTGTGCATGTGTGTGAGTGTGTGCAACTATATTTGTGCATATATGTAAATCAGTGCATATGTGTTTGCATGCTTGTCCATGTGCATGTATGTTTGTGTGTGTGTGTGGGCATGTGCATGAGAACACATGCATTCGTGTTGGTGCACATATAATTATATGTACATTTGTGTGTGTATGTTTGCTTGTGTCTATCCATGTGTGGTGTCATTGCATGTCTGTGTAAGTGTGTATGTGTTTGTGTGTGCCTGTGCTTGTCTCTATTCATGCATGGTGCCATTGCATGTATGTGTAAGTATGTGTGCATGTGCATGTGTGCATGTCTACACATGTGTGTTTGCATAGGTGCACATGTTTTTTTTGCATATGTGTGTGAGTAAATGTTTGATTCTATGGATGCATATATGCATATGTGCTTGCATGTGTATGTAAGTGTGTGTACATGTTTGTGTGTGCATAAGCATACATTTGTGATTCTATTTGTGTATGCATATGTGTATGCATCTGTGTGTGTGTGAAAGGGCATGAGTGTTTGTCTGCATACCTATGCATGTGCATGTGTGCTCGTGTATGTGCGCATATGTGTGTATCTGTGTGTGTGTTTTTGTGTTTGTGTGATTGTGAGCATGTGTGTGTATGTAGGCATGTGCATGGTTGCTTTTGTGTATGTTTGCATGCATGTATGTGTGTGAGCATGTTTGCATGCATGTGTGTGGATTTGTGTATTACTACTTGCATGCATGTATACTTATTTGTGTGTGTGTGTGTTTGTGCATGTGTGTGTGTGCCTACATGTGTTTATGCATTTGTATATGCATGCATATGAATCAATATGCATGTGTGTGAACATGTGTACGTGGGTATGTTCATTTGTGTACATCTGCTCATGCATGTGTGCACATGGGTGCATGTATGTGGGTGTACATTTGTGTATGCATGCAAGTTTGTTTGTATGTATGTGTGGGGAAGAACACATACATGTGTGTGTGTGGATGGGTGTAGTTGTTTGTGTGAATGCATGTGGGTGTGCACCTTTGTTCATGTGTGCATGTACATGTGCATCTGTGTGTGCATATGTGCATGTGTGTGTTCATGCATATTTGTGTGTGCTAGCATATGCATGCATCGGTGTGTTTATGCATGCTTGTGTGTGCATGACTATGCGTGTGCTTGTGTACACATGTGTATGTATGAATCTATGTTTGTGCAATGAGTGTTTATATTTGTGCATGTGCATAAGTGCATGCATGTGTGTGTTTATGTGTATGTGGGCAAGAGTTTGAGGGTGTGTGTGCATTTGTGTGTTTATGTGTATGTGTATTTGTTCAAGTGCATTTGTGTATAAGCCTATGAATAATAACATGTTTGCATGCTCATCCATGTCTATTCATGTGCATATGTGTTTGTGCATGTGCATTTGCGTGTAAGTATGTGTGTGTTTATGCATGTGCATGTGAATCTGTATGTGTGTGTGAGAGAAGTTTGTGTGTATGATGGTATCTATATGTCCGTGTATGTGTGTATGTTCATGTGAGCGTGTATGCATGTGTTTGTGCGCATGTTTCAACATGTGTGTGTGTGTCTGTATGTACATGTTTGTGTGTGTATGCATATATGCTTGTCTATCTATTAGCATGCACATGTATGTGGTTGTGTATGTATATGTGTGTGTTGGCAAGGGTGTGTTTGCATTCATTTGTGTGTTTATCAACATGTGTGTGTGTGTGTACGTGTGTATGGATGTTTGTGCATGTGTCTGTGTGCATGAGTGTGTCTACATGTTAGTGTTTATACGTGCATGCATGTGCAGAGTGTGTGTGTGTGTGCATGCATGTCCATGCATGTGTGCATGTGCATGTGTGTATATGTGTTTTCTTCCATGATTACTTATGTTTTTGCCTATAGATTGCTGTGCATTTCTTTGTGTACGTGTTTATGCTTATGAGCGTGACTATGTGTGTGTGTGTTTGCTAGTGTCCGTGCTATGCATGCATGGTCTTGTGTTTGTGTGACCACGTGTGTGTCTTTCCATTTATATGTGTAAGCATATTTATCCATGTTTGTGTGTGTGCATGCAGGTGTGTGTGTGTGTATGTGTTTGCATGGGTGTGTATTCATGTGTTTGGACAAACTAGTGTACATGTGTTCTTATGTGCACGTGTGCTTTCCTATGCATGTGAATATTCATCTTTGTCTTTATGTGTGAGTTCATGTCTATGAGTGTATATGTGAATATGCATATGCATGTGTTTGTGAGCTTCAGTTGTGTGTGTGCTCTTGTGTGCACATGGATGTGTATGTGTATGTGCATATGTGTGTTCAGGTGCATGCATATGTGTATGAATATTTTTGTGTGTTTGTGTACACATACATGCTCTTGTGCTTGTGTGCATGTGCATGTGTGTGTGTGTGCATGTTTTTGTGTATGCATGTGTATATGTGTGTGTGTGCATGTGCTTGCGTGTTTGTGTGTGTGTCTACATGTATGGGTAAGAGTGTGTGTACGTGTGTATGCGAGTGCATGTATATGCATGTATGTGTACATGTTTGTGAATATGTTTGTATATGTGTGTATGCATTCAAATGTGTGTGTGCATGTGTTTGTATATGTTCATGTGTATGTTTACATTTGTATGCATGTGTGTGTGAATACAAATGTAGATGTGTGTATATGTCTACATTATTTTTTTTGTGTTTGTATTGTTTCTATATGTGTGCAAGTGTGTTTGTGCTTTTTATGCATATGTGCATGCTCATTTATGTGCATGTGCTTGGCTTTAAGTGAGTGTGTATGCGTGTTTACGAGTGGGCATGTGCATATGTGTGTGAGGGTTTGTGCACTTTTTTGTACGTGTATGTGTCTACGTGTTTGTGTGTGTATATATGTGTGCATGTGTACTTGTGTGTTTTTGTGTGCATGTCTATATACATGCATGCATGCGTGTGTGTGTGCATGTCTATGTATGTGTGTACACAAGTGTTTGTGTCTTCATGCTTGCATTTATGTCCACTTGTGCCCATGCATGTGCATATTTGTGCTATTGTATGTGCATGTTTGTAAGTGTGTATGCTTGTCTTTGTGTAACATACATACATGTATGTGTATGTATGTGTTTGTAGGCATGTGTGTTTGTAGGATTGGGTGCACATGTGTATTTTTGTATTCATGTGTATGCATTTTTGTGTATGTACATGTTTTTGTCTGTGCATGTGCGCCTGCATGTGTGTCTTTGTGCATGCTCACATGTGTGCCTTTGTGTGTGTATGTGTGCATAGGAACACTTGTGTGATGTGTGTATGTTTTTGTGCATGCATGCATGTGTTTGTGCATATGCATGGATGGTTGTGTGCATGTTCATAGATTTGTGTTCGATTGTTAGTTTGGATGTGTGTGCATGTGTTTGTCTGAGCTTGTGTTTGTGTGTGCATGCATATTTCTATGCATGTTTGTGTGCATGTCATTCTTTATCCTTGTGTGTATATATGTGTGTGCACATGCATCTGTGTGTGCATGTATGCATTTGTATATTTTGTGCATTTTTGGATGTGTGTGTTTATTTTTTTGCATGGATGTGTCTAAGTGTGCATGTGTGCTTCCATGTGTTTTTGTGTTGTATGCACATGTGTGTATATGTGTGTGTGTATATGTTTGTGGGCGTGTGTGTACTTATGTGCATGCATATGCATGCCTGTGTGTACATCTGTATGTGTATGTGTGTGTGTGCATATGTGCAATCTTATAGATGTGCAAATGTATGTGCATGCATGTGTGCATGCATGTGTGTGTGTTCATATGTGCTTAGGTGTATTTTTCTATAGGTGTGCATGTGTAATACAAACTTGTGCATGTGCACATTTGTGCTTGTACATATGCATGTGTATTTGGGTGTCTGTTTTTGAGCACACGTCTGTGTGCATGTTCATGGGCTTGTGTGAGTGAGGGTGCAAGTGTGTGTGTGTATGTGTGTGCATGTTTGAATGTGTGTATACGTGTGTGTGAATGTGTTGGCATATGATATTACGTGTGTGTATGTGTGCAAGTATATGCTTGTGTTTGCCTATATGTGATTTCATGTGTTTATTTTTGTGCATGTTTTGCTTGTGTGCATGTGTGTGTCTATGGATGGATGTGTGCGACTGTGTGAACCTCCATGTTACTACTTGTGTGTGCATGCAAGTGTATTTGGGTGTGCATTAGTTTGTGTGTTCATGTGCATGTATGTGCATGCATGTCAAAGTGTTTGTGTTCATGTGTTTATGAATTTTTTTGTATGTGTGTTCTTTTGTCCATGCATACGTGTGCATCTGTGTGGTTGTGTGTAGGAGTGTCCACATGTGTGTATGTGTTCATGCATATGCTTGTGTGCACATGCTTTGGTAGGCATGTGTACAAACGCACGTGCTTGTGTGTGCGGGTGTGTGTGCATGCATGTTTTTTATGTGTGTGTGATCCTATGTGTGTGTGCATTTATGTGTGTGTGTGCATGTGTGTATGTGTAAACATAGGCATGTGTGTGTAAGCATATGTGTGTGTGTATGCTTATATGTGTTATTTCATAGGTAAGAATGTGCATGTGCATGTTTATACCTCTATGTGTATGTATGTGTATTTGTTCATCTGTGTACGTGTGTGTGTTTCCATGAGCATGCATATGTTGTACGTGCATGTGTGTGTGTCTACAAGAATTTGCATATATGCATGCTTGTTGTATGTGTCTGTGTTTATTTGTGTGTGTGTGTGCATGTTCATGCACAAGCATGTGCGTATAGGAGTTCATGTGTATGTGCATGTGTGCATGGTGCGTATTTATGTGTGTGTGCACGTGCATGCATATGTGTGTGTAGACGTTTATGATATTTATATGTGTGTGTGCATGAACATATAAGTGTACGTAGACACATGTGTATACTTATAAGTGTTTTTGTTTCTGTGTATTTGTGTGTGTGCATGTATGTGATTGCATGATTGTATGTGTGTGCATGTGTTTGTGTGTATGTATGAGCATATGTCTACAAGTGTGTGTGTATGTGTGTGCATGTGTATTTGCATGTATGTATGCTCATGTGCTCTTGTGTGTTTGTGCTAGCGTACATGTGTGTGTGTGTGTGCTTGTATGTGCATGCACATGCACATGAGTGTGTGTATACTTGTGTTATTTTGTACATGCGCGAGCACAAGCAAGAGTGTGTGTGTGTGCATGTGCGTGTATGTGCTTCAATGAATATGTGGGTGCATGTTTTGGGTACTTATTCTTGAGTGTGTGTTTGTGTATGTACATGTATGAATGTGTGAATGTGTGTGTGTGTTCAAACATGCATATGTGGTTGTCTGTGTGTGCATGTGTATTTTTGAAAGTGTGTATTCATGTATATTTGCATTTGGACATGTGTGAATGTGTGCATGAGTATGTAAGCACGTGCGTGTGTGTGTGTGTGTGTGTGTGCATGTGTGCATGTGTGTATGTTTATATTTATGCATGTGTGTATGTGTGTAGGCGTGTATGTTTGCATGTGTGTATGTGTTCATCTGTGTATACACGTGTGTGGTTGTGAATGTGTTCTTACATGTGTGCATGCATTAGTGTGGATGGACACGTGTCTATTCTTATGTGTGCATGTGCATGTGCGAGTTTGCATGTACATGGGTTGGTGGGTGTAGGTGTGTGTGCACATGGGCATAGGCATGTGCGTGTGCACAAGTGTGTAAATGAGTGTGTGTTGGTGCATGCATATATGTGTGTGTGCATGTGTGTGTGTGAGAGTGTGTGTGCATGTGTGTGTGCCTATGCATTTGCATTTGAGTGTGTGTGTGTGTGTACCTACATGTGTGTGTATGTGCGTGTGCATGTAAGTATATGAGTGTGTTTGAATATGTGCGTGCATGCGTTTGTTAATCAATGTGTGAGTCTGGATGCACGTGTATGTGTACATGTGTGTGTGCATAAGTGTTTTTGTGTATGGATGTTGGCATGTATGATTGTGGGTGTGTGTAAATGCATGTGTTGTCATATGTTTGCTTGTGTGTGCATGTATGTGCTTATGTGCACATATAAGTATGTGTATGATTTTGTGCATGTGCATGTGTGTTTGTCTGTCAATATGCATATTCATGTGTATGTGTGCACATGTGTGTCTATGTGTGTACGTGGTTATGTGTGTGGCTTGGTGCATATGAATGTACATGAGTATGTGCATGCTCGCATGCTTGTGTGTTTGTGAATGCGTTTATATGTGTGTGCTCATCCATTCATATGTGTATATGTACATGTGTATATTTTTATGTGTAGTTTGTGTGTAAGTGTGTATGAATGCATGTGTGAATGTCATGAATGTGTGTGAGTGTGTGTGCATGTTTGTATCTAAACACGGTCACATTGTCTCCTACTCACATTAAGCTCATTGCCAAGTTCTTTGGACTACTTCACTTGAGCTTATGAGCTTGGTCGTGTGTTGGATTGTTTGGCCAAATTATTTATTTTCTAAAAACATCTTTGATATATTTATTATTATTATTTTATTACTTTTAAAAAAATTCTTGCTATTAAAAAAACAAAAACGTCATGACTTGTTACGATTCCAAGCCGCATTGGGTTGGGTCGAAACTAGGGCCTGACCCGACTTGATTCGAACTACCTATTTACTCACGGCTCCTTAGGCCCATTGCCTATTACTTCGTTCCACTTGGCCCAAACATATAGGCTTGACTATGTGTTAGGTTATTTTGCAATTTTTTTTCTTTTTTTAAAAAAAATCTTTTATATATTTATTATTATTTTTTTATTACTTTTGAAAGTAATTTTCTAGTTATTAAAATAACAAAATACTTTTTGCAATTACTAAAATGATAATTTATAAGAAATCAATAATACATGTAAATGAATGATGTGGTAACCTAATTATATTATGTGTAACTAAGTAATAGGATAAACAATCAAATTAGTTGATGTTTTGGAGATAAACTCTTGATGGTCAGCTTCTCCTTTAAGAGTTTGATCAAAAACTCTTTGATATACCACACAACTTGACATTGCTTCATGAGACATCTGGTCAAAACTCTTTAACTGATTGATCTTATAAGAGTTCGAGATGCATGACCTAAAAGAAACTTATGAAATATATTAAAAAAACTAACACAATAGTTTTGTTGTCATTAAATAAGTGGTGTCATGATCAAAGGTACATTAATATCTCTTTTTTTATGATGACAAAATCATGGACGAAATAGTGAAATAAAATGATATAAATCATATAAGCATAAATATGCTCCACTTACATTCTTGCTCACCCTAAATATATGAAATTGATATAATTATGCCACAAACTTGGGATGCAATAAATATTTTTTTCATACATCTTTCGTTTTTGTCATGCAACAAAAGATAAAATAAAAGTGAAAGATGCAAACAAGGGTGCACACAATAATAATATGCATGATTTGTCATTAAATATATGAAGTACACATTATAATACATCTTTGTTGAAAAAATTATATCAAAAGGAAAGATAATTTATTAATTTTCAAGCATAAATTAAAATAATAATAATAATACTTTAGTCTTTACCCAAAAAAATATTTATTTAATTCAAGTTATCAAATATTTTAATAAGGAAAGATCAAGGATACATTCAATAGATAAATGTTTTAATTCTCTCTAAAATCTAGCCTAAGCTTCTTCTAAGTTCTAACACATTAACTCTATAAATTGTTAATGATATAATCTCTAATAGAGTATTATATTTTTATGATTTCTCATATAATGATGAAGTTGATTATATACCTTTAGTAACAAACCCAAAATTATTTGTAATAGTTGCTTCTATTTCATATAGTTGATTCTTGAATACTAATTTAGCTTTAATTAATTGTTGATCACTAAGCACATGAACTAATTTTTATACTTAATTTCTCTCAAGTGCATCTAATATCAATTCATGACTTGAACCTACAACCTTAAGAACTTCTTCAATAAATATTGGTTGTACAAAAGATACAAATGTGCTTGATCAATTACATTCATAGAAACTTACGTTTTGAATCTTTGACTACGATATCATTTAATTGCTTCATATGGATTTTGATACTATCAAACTAAAGATACTTGTTGGATAGCTTTTTCTCTATATTCCTTATTATCTAATTTACTTTTTTTCTTCAATTCTAAATTCACAAATACTTCTATGTGATTATTAAAATATTTATCATTATTTTTATAAATAACTCGCCAAACACAACAAGTATATTTTTACTTTTCTAATTCCTAAATCATATTAATAAAATTTTCAACTTTTTTTTCTATTCAAAAGAAAAATAATTAATATAAATCTACAAAATTTATGATCTATATTACCTACAAACATATAGTGGTTGTTAGTTTTCCTTGAATACTCTTGTATGTTTTTTAAGTGGTAGATAAAATTGATCTTATATTTTCTATTCTTGATAATAATCATATAGAAATTTATTTTTAAAATTTATAAAATTAAAATAATTTATCTTTCTAATTTTCTAACCAATTCAACAAAACTTATGATGGTAACATTTTTAACCTTATAAAATTTAACTCATGCAAATTTAGAAAACATCGATGTCAAATAATAAAGCCCAAGTTTGTTTTCATCTAAACTTAAGATTTTTGTGTCAAAATAAATTATCTGTAAAGGCCTACTAATTTGTTTGTTCAATTTTAATAACAAATCATATGATCATTCAATCTTATTTTTATCAAACCATGTTATGAAGAAACTATGGTATTTATTAACTCATAATATTTGAATTCATTATGCAACAATTGTACATTAACTAATAAATTCTCAATAATTAATATTGATTAATACTATCTCTAAAAATATTTTATTATCTGACTAATGCTAAATAAGCTAAGAACTATAAATATTTTATGAGTGAATCATTAACTCACAAAGCTATGCTTGTCTCTATAGGTCCTAAAATATGGAGACATGTTACTTCAACTACTTAAATTTTAAATTTTGGTACCTAAATTATCTTGGGTTCAATTGTGATTGTGTGTGATTATGGTACTTTTACAAAGATATTTGCTAAATAAATTCTCTTAGAAATTTGTTGATATTTATCTTTCTTCAAATAAATAAATTTTTTAATTTGGTAATCATAAGAAATATGTTCATATGTGTATTTACATGCAACATGAGATATAATATAAAATTTATGGGTGTATAAACTAACATTATTTTTAACCACATAGTTAAATGATGAAGCATGTTTGTGCACGTGTAATATAATAATATTTATTATCACTCTTGTAAATATGTAATATAATAATGTTTATTATCATTCTTGCAAATATGAAGATTTTAATCTATATTTTTGAGTCAAATAAGAAGTAACATTAGAACTAGCATTCATAGAACTATTGTTTTCATTCATATGTGTAAAGGATTGAGCATGTAAATACACATGAATGTGGATAAATATATAAAGTACAAGCACATGAGGGAACACTAACAATCTTTTCTTTCAAATCATTTAAATATTTTTCTATCAAACAAATATTTGTTATTTTTTCTTTTAAAATAAAATTTTCTTCTTTTAAAGAAATGTTTTAATATTTTAAAGAATTAATACATTAATTTCTTAAGACTAAAAGTGTCTTATATTCATCAAATTTACTTTGTAAAGTACTTAGATTAGTAGCATGTATAAGTGAATCACTTCAAAGTTGTTCATTTCTAACTTTAAGCTTATTACATTGTCTTTCTAATAAGCAAACACTATACTCTTGTTTGTCATATTTTAGACCAAGTCTAGCATATATCTTAATCAATTTTGAATGCTTAACTATAAGTACATCAAAAGAAATAATCAATTTATTATCATTAATAATGTGACTATCATTATCAAAGGTAGAAAAATGTTGTGCACCTTTACATGAAGAATTTTCTTCTAAGGTGCATAATGTTTCTCCCTTCCTCTTTCTCTTCTCTTTTTTCAATTGATTTCTTATTTTTTATTATCTTGAGTAGAAAATACAACTATTTTGTCATATAAATTCTCTAGTTCTTACATAACCTAAGAACAAGTTTTTAGATGACAAATCTTAATTCCAATTTGTTGTGAAAAAGCAAAATAAAGATAATTCATTCTTTTTTGATTTCATTACCTTGAAGTCCTAGATTATTCATCCGAATCATTTAAAATAATAAAATAATGTTTAAATATAACCATAAATCAACATTAATATTTAAAATAAAATATTTAAATTCATTTATTCATAAAATAAAATTTTTTACCTTCAAACAAAAGTAGATCCATAAAATAAAATGCATGCATGCTTGCACGAGTGTATGTGATTGTGCGTGTGTGTCCACAAGCATGTGTATGTGCATGATGAGTGTGCTTGTTCGAGTGTTTATGTGTACAAGTGCATGTGTGTGTGCATGTTTGTGCACATGTGTGTGTGCCTCTATGTGTGCATATGTATGTGAGTAGAAGTGCATTTGTATGCATGCATGGATTTGTGTGTTTGTGAGTTCATTTGTATAAGTTCTTATGTTGTGCATATGTCTTTGTGTTTTTATACATTGTGCATGTGTGTGTGTGTGTGTGTTTGTGTATGCATGTCTATATGTGTGCATCTATGTGTGTTGTTGTTGTGCATATGTGTATGTGTGTTTATGTGTTTGTGTGTATATGTGTTGATGCATGTGTGTGCATTAGTGTGCATGTGTGTGTGTGTGCATCTTTATGCAAGTGAGTGGGAGCACACATGCAAACACATGCATGTGAGTGCATGCATGTGTTTTTGCATATTAGTATGCATGTTGTGTGCATGTGGGTGTGTGGATGTGGTTGTGTCATTGTATGCCTCGTGAGTGTGCATATGTCTTGTGTGTGCTTATGTGCATGTTTGTGTGTGTATGCATATGTATGTGCATGTGTGTTCTTGTGTGTGTGTGTGTCTGTATGTGTACATTGTTGTTCGCATGCATGTGTGTACCTCAACGTGTGTGCATCTGTGTACATGTTCATGTGTGAGTGTGCATGTGTTTGTTTGTGTGTATGTGCACATGTATGTGTGTGTTTATTTGTGTATGTGTTTGTGTGTGTCTATTTTTGCATGTGCACAAGAGCATATGTGTATGTGGATGGGTGCACATGTACATGTCCATGTTCTTTGTGTGTGGGTGTTTGTCTGTGAGACTCTACTTTGTTTGCATGAATACTCACATGTGTTTACATTTGTGTGGACACGTGGGCACAATTATCTGTGTATGCTTGTGCATGTGGGTAAATGTGCATAGGTGTTTGCATGTACTCACGAACATTTTCTTTTATGCATGAGTCAATGCGTGCGTATGTGTGTGGGTAGTAATTTGTTTACATGTGTGTGTGCTTATGTTTGCCCGTGTGGGTGTGTGTGCATATACTTGCACGTGTGTGCACATCTGTGTACACCTGAGTGCATATGCACATGCACATGTGTGTGTCTATAATGATACATGCTTGCATGTGCATGTATGTGTGTTTGTATATGCATATTTATGTGTGTGTGCGTATGCACGTTTTTGTGTAGGTGTGTCTATGTGTGTGTATGTTTGTGTATTTGTATGTATGTAGTCTATGTATATGTGTTTGTGTGTGTTTGTATGTCTATTTATCTGCATACACACATGTTAATGTGTGTGTGAGTTTATGCATGTTTGTGTGAGTGTTTGTGCATGCATGTGTGTGGACGTGTGTGTGTGTGTATGAGAGTGTGTTGTGTGTGCATGTGTATATTTGTGGGTGTGTGCATCTAAATGTGTGTGTGCATATTTTGTGCATGCATGTGTGTGGGTTTGGGGGTGTGTGTATCTTTGTGCACGAGTGTGTCTGTAAGTGCATGTGCATGGGGTGCATGTGTGTTCATGTGTGTGTGTGTGTGCACATGCATGTGTGTTTGTCTTTAGGTGATTGTGTGCAAGTTTGTTTGCATGTATGTGCATGTGTATGTCTGTGTGTGCATGTGCATGCATATGCATGATTATGTACATGTGTCTGTATATGTCTTTGTGCATGCATGTGTTTGTGCGAGTGTATGTGTGTATGTACATGTGTGCATGCATTCCCATGTGTGTGTGTGTAAACATGTGTGTGCATTTGTGTGTGTGTTTGCATGTGTATGCCAGAGTGTTCACATATGGATACATCTGCTTATGTGCGTGCATGTATATGGATGCATGTGTGTTTGTCAGTTTGTGTGCATACATCTTTATGTGTATTTGTGTATATGTGCATGTTATTGTGTATATATGTGCATGTGTGTTTGCATGTATATTTTCTTAAGCATATTCAAGTGAGTGTGTATGTTTGCATGTGCATGTGTGTGTGCATGCCTGTGCTTGTATGCATGCTTGTGTATGTGCATGCATGAGTGTGCTCATGTGAGTGTGTGTGTGTGTGTGTATGCATGTGTATGTGTGTGTGTCTGATTGTAAGGGTGTGTGTATATGCATGTGTATGTGTGTGTGTGTGTTTGAAAGCATGCATGTGCTTGTACATGTGCATGCCTATGCATGTGCATGTGGATATGTGTGCATGCATGTACTTGTGCATGTGTGCATGTTTTTGGTTGTGTGTGCATTTATATGTGTAAATGTGTATGGGTGTGTGTGTGTGCATTTCTATTCATGTCAGTGTATGTGTCTGTGCATGAGTGTGTGTGTTTGGGGTGTGTGAGTGGGTGTAAGTGTGTGCATGCATGTGTCTATGTGTGCATATATGTGTTTGTGGGTATGTTTGTATGTGAGCATGTATTCTTATGCATGTGTGCATGCATGTGATTATGTGTAGCTATGGGTGTGTGTATGTAGGTGTGGGTGTGCATGTTTATGTGTGCACATTTATGTGTGTCTACATGTGTGGGTGCATACATTTGTGCATATCTGCAAACATTCTTGTGCATGTGTATGAGTGAGTGAGTGTGTGTGTACATGTGTGTATAAGTGTGTGTGCATGTGCGAGTGCATGTGCATCTACATGTGTGTGATTGCATGCATACATGTGTCTGTGTTTATGCATTCTTGTGCACGTGTCTGTGTTTATGAGTGTTTCCATGTGCACATGTGTGTATGCTTATGTGTGTTTGTATATGTGCTTTTTTTTTCTTGTGAGTGCATGTCTATGTTCCTATGTTTGTTTATGTGCATGAGTGTGGTGTCTGCTTGTGTGTTCTTTGACAAGTGCAAGAGTGCTCACAAGTGCAAATGTGTGTGTGCTTGCATGTGTGAGTGGGTGTGCGTATGTGTGTGTGAATGTCTACATGTGTGTGTGTGTGTATGTGTTGTGCATGTTTTTATGTGTGCGTGCTTTTTTTATGTTTGTGTGTGCATGCACACAGGTGTTCATTTGTGTGTGTTGTGCAAGTGTATATTTGTGCATCTTTTTGTATGCATCTGTGGTTGTTGTTGTGTGTGCGCACGCAAGTGTGTGCATGGGCATGTGTTTTTGTACTAGTGTTTACGTGTACGTACGTATATTTATATATATATATATATATATAAACACACACACACACAAATATATATATATATAGGTGTGTGTGTGTGTGTGTGTGTGGTGCATGGCAACATGTATGCTTGTGTATGTGAATATGTGTGTGTTCATATGAATGCATACACGTGTTGCTATTTGTGTGTGCACCCATGTTTGTTTGCATGTGTGAGTGTGCGTGTGCTTGTGCATACGCGTGTGTATGCCTTTATGTGTGCACATTTGTACATGTGCGTGAGCTTGTGCTTATGCACGTGTGTGTGTGTGTATAAGTGTTTATGTGTTTGCTAGTTTGTGAACAAGTGTACATGTTTGAGCATTTTTGCGAGTGTGTACTTGTGCACGTGTGTGTGTGTGTGCAAGCAAATGGGAGCATATCTGTATGGGCCTATGCACACAAGTGTTTGTGTGGTTGGGTGTGTGCTTTCTTATATGGATGTGCATGAGTTTGCATGTACATGTTCGTGTTTCTACATGTCTTGTTGTTTGTGTGTGCATGCATGTGTGCAAGTGCTTCTATTCTTATGTGTGTTCATGTGTGTGCATGTGTGCATGTATGCATGTGTGTGTACTTTTGTGTGGGCCTATGTGCTTGTTTGTGGGCTTGTGCTTGTGCACATGCGTGTGCAAGTGCATATTTTTTTACATTTGTGTGCTTGTGCATTCATGCATGCTAGTGCATGTGCACGTGAGTGCATGTATGTGCACATGCACATGTTTGTGTGTGTATATGTGAGAGTACTTCTATGTGTGTTTTTGTGTGTAAGTTCCTACACGTGTGTTCTTGCACATATATGTGAATGTCTTTGTGTGTATTGACATATGTGAGTGAGTGTGCATGTGTAAGTGTTCTACATGTGTCTGTGTATGTATGACTTTGTGCATGTGTCTTTATGTGTGTTTGTAGCTTGTATGTGAATGTGTGTGTATGTGCACGTGTGTGTATGTGTGTGCATGTATGTGTGTGTGTATGTTTGTTCATGCACAAGTGCGTTCCTGTGGGTCTTTGTATGTATTTGTGTAGTCATATTTGTGTGCATGCTTTGTTGTGGTTGTGTGTATGGGCATGTGTTTGTGTGCTTGTGAGTCCATGTGTTTTTGTGTGTGTCTGTGTGCATGCATGTGTGTTCATGTGAGTTTATGAACGTATATGTGCATATGAGCTTGTGTGTATCCATGATTGTTTGTGTATACATGTGCATCTGTGAGTGCATATGTGCATGTGTTTGTGAGTGCGTGTGCATGCAAGTGCTTGTGTGTGTTTGTGAGCTTGTATACATGTGCATGTGTGTATACAAGTGTGTGTGTGTGTGTGAG
>JAIUJO010000251.1:570422-742922 GCA_023846275.1 Vanilla planifolia | reverse complement strand
AAGAAGAAGAAGAAGAAGAAAAAGAAGAAGAAATAGAAGAAGTAGAAGAAGAAGAATGAATGAATAACAAAAAGAAGAGAAAAAAAAGAGGAATTAGAGACAAAGCAAGAGAGAATAAGAAAGAAGAAGAAAGAAGAAAGAAGAAAAAAAAAGGAAGAAAGAAGTTAGAAGAAAGAAGGAACAAGGAAGAAGGAAGAATGAGGAAAGAAGAAGTAAGAAGGAAGAAGAAAGAAGGAAGAAGGAAGAAGAAAGAAGGAAGAAGGAAGAACGGAGAAGGAGGAAGGGGGAATGAAGAAATAAAAAGGAAGATTGAAAAAGTAGGAAGAAAGAAGAAAGGATAGGGAGAAGGAGAAGGAGAATGAGAAGGCGGAGGGGGTGGAAGAGAAGGAGAAGAACAAAGAGAAGGAGAAGGAGAAGGACAAGTAGGAGAAGGAGGAAAAGGAAGAGGAAGAGGAGGAGGAGCAAGAGAAAAAGGAGGAGAAGGTGAAGGAGATGCAAAAGGAGAAGGATAAGGAGAAGAAGAAAGGGAGCATGGAGAAGGACATGGAGAAGGAGAAGAAGGAGAATGAGAAGGAGAAGGAGAAGAAAGAGAAGGAGAAGGAGAAGAAAAAGAAGAAGAAGAAGAAAAGGAAGAAGAAAAAGAATTAGAAGAAGAAGAGGAAGAAAAATATCGAAAAATGTTTCAATTTTTTATGAGCACTCATTAAAGAAGTCAATGCATTCATAATTTCAATATAATTACTTTCTAAAATATCTCTTGTCCAAGTGCTTACCTTATTTTCTTCTTTCTCTTCACTTGAAAATATTAAAGATGTCTCATTTGCCATTAAAAAAAATCATCCCTTCTTCTACTCTGCATGAGCTTGAAACATCTGAATCTTCAGAAGCACTCCATGTAGCTTGGAAAGCTTTCTTTTTCTTCAAGTTCTTCTTCTTCTTCTTTTCCTCCTTCATATGCTTGTCCTTGAGTTTTGGACATTCCAGTTTAATATGATCGGGTTGACCACACTCAAAACAAGTTGGTGGCCTGTTCCTCTCCTTGTTGCTCATCTTCTTCCATTTCCTATTAAGAAAACTTTTTGTCAAATTTTTTGCTGAACCATTAACATGAAAACATACGTCATCCTCCAAATTCGTGGAAGAGGTAGAAGTGGAATCTAAATGTTGGCTTTGAAGGCCATGGGTTCTTCCTTTTTCCTTTCATGCTTTAACTTGTTTGTAGAAGACTCTTCCGTAAGTCTCTGAGTCATCTCTATTTCGACAATGAGAAGTTCCCCAAGGAGTTCATCCAATGAAAGTTTGTTGACATCTTTAGCTGCTTTAATAGCCATTACAAGGGGATCATATTCCCTTGTAAGGATTCTTAAAATTTTCCTTACTAGGTCACCATTTGAGAATGCCCTTCGACATTCCAAGATTTATCAAGCCATTTGTTACGTCATTAAATCTAAAAAAATATACTTTTAATACTCTCATCAGGATTCATTCTAAAAAGCTCATAGTCATAGGTGAGGATGTTGATCTTCATCTCTTTCACTTGTGAGGTGCCCTCATAAGTTACTTCGAGTTTTTTCCACACCTCAAATGTCGTATGCAATTTTATAATTTGTGTAAATTTACTAGGAGAAATTCCACAATGAAGATAGTTCAAGGCCCTAGCATTCAATTGAGCCAATGTTTTATGCTCAACATTAGGCTCACTAAAGGGCTTGACTTCATTAGTAAAAGAATTTCTAGGAAGTTCACAAGGCTTAGTCACAACTTCGCATAATTCTAAATTGATAGATTGAATAAAAATTCTAAAACAGTTTTTCCAACTTCTTAGAAAAATCATGAAATATAAATATTATTAAAATATAAAATGATATACTAATAAAATAATATCAACCTCTTAGAAAAATCATATTCTACATAAGAGTAAAAAAATAATAAATAATATGCAAAAATATCTTAATTATGAAACATTTTATATATTAATTTAAAAGTTTACATATATCATAATTACAAGTTTTACTTATTGAATTTAGGATGAAAACATCTTTTTCAAATTATTTTTTTTATTTTTTACAAATATAAACATGCATATTTATCACCAAATAATTTTTTAAATATATATATATAGACATACACACAAAAACACACACACACCATATTTCTTATGATTATTTCACTCTTATTATCATCTTTATTTTCCCCTATTATAGTATTAGCATGCCATATTTCATAGTTAATGTATTATATATTTTGTAAAATTTTTTAATAGCATACCATACATTAAATTCATTGCATTATATTTTTATGTAAAACCACTCTACGACAAATCCTATATTATTGTTGATTCCTTAACTTTTATAACCTAACGTAAAATATGTTGAGCATCTTGTAATGCATGCACAAATCGCATATACTGTACTCTAATACAAATGAATAATATTTACCTCTACAATCTTAATGGCAATATGTTATGTAATTTCTAGATATCATTATAGAAGAATATTAAATAAGATGATATATTTGTAAATAATAGAATATTTAGGTATTTTACAAAAATTTCATGTTGAAACTCATGGGGAATAAGATTTTCAAATTCTCAACAGTCATTGTATGGTCAGGATAAAAAATGATTTTAACTGCCTTCACTTCCCAAGCTTAATTCAATAGTGAGCTTTGAAGAGTTTATGTCATCACGACCTTGTTGTCTCGGCTTATAAATAAGTCTAGTAGGCCCAATCCAATGAGCTTTTTCATATAAGAAAACTGAGCAAAGTTGTGCCATAGAGGAGAGTTGCAAAGGCTTGAGTCATCGATGACGTAAGTTTTTTAGAATGACTGTAAGAAAGATTGAAAGGCATCAAGGAAAGGATGTTAACTATCTAGCGGTCTCCCGCACAAGCAAGGAATTTATTTAATCTTTGCGTGTCAATTATAAATTGGAGGTGTCCCCTAAACAAATATATATTTCGTGCTGTTTTGGCACGAGAAAGTTGATCATGTTTTCGCTATTGCTCCAAACTTGCTTGGGTTCCTCATCAAATATATATTCACACTCGCCTTCTGGAAAATGGAGCAGGAAGATGGAAATGAATGGAAAAAGTGAAATTATTTTTACTTTCTACAATCAGTTGATCTCACAGAAGATAGAAAAGTAATGGATATTTCGGGAAAATATAAGAAACTCTAGAGCAAGTGAGATGTACGTATTTTGATAATAGTAAGCCTCGCAATACAAATTGTGCTCATTTTCCTTGGATGTTTGAGAAACACCTCAGCATCGAGAGCATGGATAAGAATGGCTGTTTGGAGCAACTATCTTTTCCCCAACTGGGTTGCCGACTTTGTTCTTGGCCAGCTAAGCAGCAACATGGATGACGAAAGCAACAACGCCATCATCGCATTCTAAGCGCCTTTCCTTCTGCTTCCCCATGGTGGCCCAGACACCATCACCACCTATTCCATGGACGACAATGAGCTGTGGGCTCGACACCTTCTTGCCCTCAACTATGAGCTCACATTGTCGTCTATGTTCTGTTCCGGTCTCTTCCAAGTAACCTCCTGCTCGCTCCCACCCTGTTCATATTCTTTATCACCATTGTGAAGTATGCAGAGCGGTCTTACTCTCTCTACAGAGCCAGCACTGACAGTTTCTGCAGCTCGGTGCTCATTCCAAGCAAGCAAAGTCAATTAAACCTGATTTCTTCCAACCGTAGGACAGTTGTAACACATGTGCAGGATGAAAATGAAAAAGGAGAAATGAATGCTTTAAGAGGAGCTTTCGATATGTACTCAGTTTGCAAGCCTTTCTTTGTGGATGTTATTCTACTTGTGGATGTATACAAGGTAATCAGAGACATGTTGAAGGAGATGATTGTCGAGGAAGTTTTAGGCCTAACAAGCATGGAACTCAGTTATGCCTATGATGCGATGTACACGAAGAGTGTCGTTGATTGCTCATGTGCCAACATCATCCTCAGGGTGATCTGCTCCTCCGGTATCCTTCTTGCTTTCTTGTTGTTCGTTTTCTCCCCAAAGCATGGATTTGATAATACTGATATCACGATCACCTATGTCCTACTTGGAGCTTCCATATGTCTTGATACCGTAGCTTCTCTCATGTTCCTACTTTCCAACTAGTCGGTGATCTTCCTTCTCAAATTTAAGAAACTGGGCAAGTGGGGTTTGCTTCTTGCCCAGCTCATTCTTAGAAAAAGGAGAAGATTGTGGCATGAAAGAAGATGGAGGCCTTCAGAGATGCCACAACTCAACTTGATCACCAACTAGTTCAAGAATACAGTAGTACAGCCAAAGGAACATGTATCACTAGACAATCCAAAGAATAGGAGCATAAACAAATGGGCACGCAAAATAGAATCCAAGCTTAGACGACTCATTAGAGCATTTAAGGAGGAAACGGTATTGTTCTCGAGCTGGACCAGTGGATTTTCATCTTAAACTTTGTATTCACAAAAGTCAGCAAAGGCAATCAACTTCTTCTAGAGCTCTTCACTACACATGCTCAGAAATGCTTACAAATATCATGGGGGTAGTTCAACGATAAGGCAGGGCTAGCCGCACTCCGACAAGTCGATGCCCTAGTATGGGTTGTCCCTGTATTCCTTAATTTGAATGAAGGCTTGCCATCCAATCAATAAGTTCTTTTGTGACACATTGCGACACAGCTATGCTGCTACTGGAAGCCCTTGGAGCTGCACCCATTGCATCATCCTCATGAAAACACAACTCGAAGGGGTTAAGGGCGTAGAAGAGCACTTGGCGCGAGATGCAGGCATGCAAGTGCCTATCCGACTATATGTTGTATCTGGTGTTTAAGCGACCAGAGATAATGGCAACTGTTGGAGGAGCGAGCTCGCTGATTTATTGGCATGCTTGCTATGACATGGTACAGTTCATCGAATGGCATGAAGAGGATTTGACGTCGACTGTGAACAACAATGATGAGGTTGAGTGAAGGCGTGCAGGTTGATGCTGACCGAACCTATAGAATGGATCACATATCCATCTCTGTTTTAGATTGCACGAGTGCTTTTGCACCTCATTCTTGTGCTTGGGGAGGACAAAGGTGGCAGGTGATCACATTTGCATGTTTGGAGCTTTTGATGCAAGGAGCGAAGAATACTCGAGCGAGCATGCACAGCAGAGGAGGCGACATTCTAACTTTTGTTTTGCAACTTGTGAAGCATGTGGGAGCGATGGATGCTTTGGATATTGGTGGATACATGATGGGTGGTGCACTGGACATAGCCAAAAAGCAACCATCCTTCATTAAACTATATTTAAGAAATCATCCACTTTGATGACAACTGGTGAACAAGTGTGAATAATGTATCCATAGATTCAATTTTAGTAAAATCACAAATTCTCCTTCAATCGGTCTAAAAAATTGGTCCTCATAGCAATATTGAAGATAATGACACTCCAAAATAAGCAGACTTTCAAAGCAAAGTTTTTATGCGTTTGCTCTTTGAGAAAGATGAAAGAAAGAAAATATAATTTATTGAAAAAAATAATATATGGATGTTTGTTCATAAAGAATAATATAATCACATAGAAATATTTTATGATAATAAATTAATAATATCAGTGACAAAAAAATCTTATATTTCATGAAAGAACAAAAAATATATTTTTTACTCTTTATATTCAAGTTAATGTATTCATTTAAAGTTATCAAAACATAAATATAAACAAAAATAGTAATAGTTGTTCGAATTTTATTTTATAATTTTTTCCCAGAATTTCATGTTTTTGTGCAAAAAATCAAATTCTTTAGATAAAATTTTTTCTTCTCTGTTAGCTCAAATAATTTTTATATTAAATCAATTTTTTATTTTTATAAGACCTTCAAATTCCATATATTTTTAAAATACCTTTAATTTATGAACTACAAAAGATATCCAACTCATATGAATAAGGTCAAAACTAAATAATAAATAATATCTATTGTTTTTTTGAAATAAAATATTCATTCATTACAAATATCAACATGAAGTAACTCAAGAGACTACATAACTTTCTAAAACTTCAGAATGATGATTATTGGTGCTTATCAAAAATATAACTTTCACAAATATAATCAACATTAAAAATAAAAAAAATATCATTCAATATTTTTTATTTTATAACTTAAATTTAAAATACACAAATAATCATTCTAATAATATCACAACTAAGATTTATTCTTAACCACTACTACAAATATACAAAATAATGCTATTATATTACTTATCTAATACTTAATGAACCACAAGCTAAAAATTCAAATACTAAACAAATGTAATAAACCAATTTTTTTTTCATTTATCCTTCATTATGATTTAGAAATGTGTCTTGACATCTATTCTATTAACTTAAGTCTTTATTCATATTCGCATAAAAATTCCTAGACTTTGAGACTTAAAAAGTCTACATCATTGTAATACTAGAAGTTGAATATAAAAGTTAAATGAAATTCAAAACATTGTTTCAAGGCGACCTTAGTTTACACATCCTTTACACCTCTTTAAAGGGAAAATATTAATTAACTCAAAATCTTAATCAATAAGTATTTGCCTCATACATCGCATATATATCTTTAATGATTTGAAAACTAATTAGAATGATGAAAGGGAAGCTAAGTAAAGATATAGGTCCTACAAAAAAATGTGATCCCAGATTGCTAAAATTGATTGGAGTTTCCGAGCTTCACTTCCATGCTTTCCTTCCCCTAAACTGCTTACCACCTTGCCTTTGCTACCTTTTTTCTCTTGATGAGAACGAGCTGCTCTTACTCTTTTGGTTGCCAACGGCATCACCTTCGAGTGCTGCTTCTGTCTGTTGCTTAGATCACTAGTCTGGTTAAACAATAATAGCAACTTATCACAAGCCGACCGAGATAAAAATAAGCTTTGAAGTAAAAAAATCACGAAACAAAACAAAAAAAACATGATGCTCTTGCAATTAAAAATGGCAAATGTAAGTATGGCATATCATTTTTTGTTTCACCGCAGTTTTAGCTTTGTACTTTTCTCTATCCTCTCTACCTATGCAAACGAGAGCTACTCTCTCCTGCTTGCTGAGCTTGCTCCTGATGTGTGCCTAAACACAACACAAGATTATCATTTGTTAACCAATGAAGTTTAGTAAATTGCTTTTAAAAATGCCAAACCAACTTGGATGGGTCAAACATCACTGTATGCACTCAACTCAAAAGTAAAAGAAACTTGAATACATCAAAGAGTTTCTAATTATTCTTATTCCTACCATTTTAATGAGATCACTCCCAAAGAATGGCTGGTGAGAATCATCAAAGAAAGCAACGATGTTATAAGACATTAAAAGCAGGAACCTATGAACTATATTTGTGTAGCATTGAGCATAGATTTCTTCGTGCTTAAGACAATAAAATTGCTGACACGGCTCAGTAATAATTCTTCCATTAGCTAATTTCTAGATTGAATATAACTATGACGCTTTTGCTGGATGAAATAAAACTCCATTTGAATCTAGTTACTTGTGCTAGAAATTACTTGTATTGCCCAATTTTACTTTAAATAATGCATGGTCAAAGCATAAAACATGACTTAATCCGCCTAAAATTGAAATTAAGTTATATCATATGAAGAATTATGTGTCCAATAAAACCACGTCATCGGTATTTCATCTTCGAAATATTACTGATACACCTGTTGGACAAACTATTTGGCTTCACTTCTCTAGACAGGATCAACATTAACATCATCAGGCTATTCAAAGCCATGAAATATGCATGAATAATAATGTTGAGACGTGAAATTAGAAGGGCCATCAAACCAATAGAAAGCAACCATGTTAGAGAATTACCTCAAGTTTAACAGGGTTCAAACATCTTGCACTTAGCTGCTCAGAAGATGGAATTTCAGAAGTTGTTGCTTTATAGCCTTCATCCTTTATTAATAGACCATGTTGAGACAAGGCCTTCTTCGCCTTTTTAGATGCATAAACCTTTGAATATGATATCTCAAGTTAAATTTCTAATGAAGACATGAAGACCCTGCATATAACTTATGCTCATTAATTTGATAACAATGGAGACTAACTTCAATTTAAAAGCTTGGTCAAGGCATCTGCATGAACAAGGTAATCTATGTAGAAGCCATGTTATCAATAAATAAATGATAATCGATGAGCTACTAAGAAAATTGAATATAGAAGATAAAAGATGAAGTCTACCTTCATTTCTTTGATACGGTTGAAGTCTTCATTGGAAACAATACCATCAGCTTCATCAGTTGAAACTTCAGCAACCTTGATTACTGTAAGTCTTCTAAGAGAATGCAGACTTGCATCAACAGCATTCAGATATTCAACAAAATTGCCTAGCTTCCTCTTCTTTCTATTTGACCGATCTTTCCCATCGTCAGCATCTTCATCTTGCCCATCAATACGTATGGGTTGCACTTCTATTTCTTCATTCAATTCTTTAGCTTCACAAAAATTAGCCAATTACCCATCATCTGAACCTTCTTCATCACTGTCATTCCTACAGGCATCATCTTCCAAACCATCAATACCACTAGATTGTCCACTTTCAGGGAAAAATTCATTGTCACTCTCTCCAACATTTTCTGTAGAATCCTCATCTTCTTCATATGCAACTCTAGCACATATATCATTGTCAACTGGTGAGGAATCATTTTCAGCTTTAGAACCATAAGTAGCCATTTCATCCTCAAAACTACTATATAAAGTCTTATCATCGTCTTGTTTAAGTAACTCAACACCGAGCATGTCATTGCCAACATTGACTTCTCCAAATGCTTTTGGTCTGGCTTTTAAATCAATGGGATGACCTCGATCTTTCTTGACCAAAAATGAAGAGCATATCTATTGAAATGAAAAAAGAAAATATAATTTTTTTCCAAAATATAACAAATTTGTCATTCTTTTTCATTGCACCATTAAGGATGTCATAAAAAATTAGAAATGTCATCTCTTAATAATGTGATCAAGGAGCGCACAACAATTGAAACAGCTTTCTCATGCGGCTTTTTATACAAGACCAAGTCTTGAAGAAGGTCTTCATTCATCAACTAAATCACAATGAAAAAAACAAAAAAATTAAGAAAGATGATGGTAACTGCTCCTTTCATGCTGTTGTAAAAAAATAAAGGAATCCAAATATTCTTATGTTGCTATGAAGACCAAGAATGAAAGAGCAACAGCTCAGTTTAGGCTATCTGTAAATACAAATAAATCTTGCTTCCTAGGTTTTGATCACCTAGAAGCATATTTTTAGTGCCGATTAGAAATTCTAGATCAGAATTGCAAACTGAAAAATAGTTCATGAATTACCACTGATATGCATATATGAAGGGAAATCATCGTGTAAAGAGACAAGGATTCATGATGTCACAGAAGTGCTTGAGTAAATATATAAGGTGCAAATTCCATAATGCATTAGTTCCAACTATCTATCTATGATGCATCTAAACCATATTACTATTCCTTTCCTTTGAATGCTTGTTTAAGATATGTAGGCACTTAAATCACATATATTTCCATCTTTTCAAAGGTGTAATTAATGAAAAATTGTAGTATTTATTACTATATCGTCATGTGCACTAACTAGTCTTTTACATATGCTGTTACTTCTCGAAAAATGCATTTGGCAGTATCCAAGCCATTTTAATAAAATATGTTTGCATATTTACGTAATAGTTGAAAGGAAATTTAATCAAATGCAAGAGCATTAGTATGATAGCCTAAATTATTTAATTATAAAATACATTTGCATTTGTGTATTTAATGTTGAATGTAAACTATGTAGATCAAACACTATGAAATCAATCTATTTTGATGCATCTCAAAAAAAATATCATGTGGCTAATAGCTAGATTTGAAACTTTGGCAAACCATGGAGAAAATCTTGAAATGAGATATCTGCCAGTGCATTATTTGTATTTTTTGAAGTCTTTTAAATTGTTTTATAAATTTTTAAAAAGAAAATTAAAACAATATTTTATATAATCCTCTTTATTATTATAAAGAGAATAAGCTTACCCTCCCCAATGCTTTTTAGCTATGCTCTACATTGAGGAGATCTGAGAAAAAAAAAGAAGAGCATGGGAGAAAAGAAAAAGATAATAGCTTGTGCTTGGGTCTGGAGGGCAGCAATAAGCAATGCTTCACCTCAGAAAGTCACAGTAGAAACTAGTTCAATATGGGAAAAGAGTTTCATAAAAGAGCTCATATCTTGAATTACATAAAAAGGACTATTAAAAGTATACTTTTGACTAAGATTTTCCTCCCTTGGAATGCTGTTAAATTTTCTATTGAGCTGCTCGAGTGATGCTTTTGAAGTAAACAAATACTGGGATGAATTTGGTAGTGTTGTTAAGATAGTCTATGTCACATACCATACAATAGGCTTAATCGCATAATATGACAAGAAAACATATACCATACGATATGAGAGAATCACCTTTACAATCGTTGGCACCTGAATTATGGATAATGTTACAGTGATATATGATAAGATCAACCCTGTTGTCATTAGTAGCTAAATTGTTAGCCACGGTACGACAAGGACTCTATCATCATAAGTAGAAGATACTAAGCAATGTGGGCGATGGTTCCGTACAGCAAAAGAAGGATTTAAAAACATTTTGTAACTATGTTTGTGAATACCTATTGTATAAAAAATATATAGTTTAGAAAACTAATAAAAAAAAGAAAACACAAAATAGTGTTTAAGAATTTCAAAAATCTTATGAATAAAATATAAATATTACTAATAGCATGTAATAAAAATTATAAAGAAAAAGATAAAAAAATGAAAAGGCGATAAAAGTGACATAAAAGAGTCATCATATGAACAAATTAAAACTATAATATAAGTTAGTTAAATTGTTAAATTATTTTAAAATATTATTTTGGATTGCGATGTACTGCGATATGAGCATACTACATAACATATATTTATCTATACATATGTTCTGATTTATATGACGACATACTATAATTATATACACACACATATGGCAATTAAAAAATAAAATAAAAAATAGAAATATATGATAGAAAAAGAAATTAAAAAAATAGAGAATGATTGACTAAATAAATCTAGAACACAAAAATGATGAAATAAAAATGTGATGATTTCTCTATGACCCCATCTAGCAATTGTTCGATGTGAGAGAATCACCTATTGTATTGTTGGTACCTAAATTATGAGAAACGAAAAAACAAAAAACCCTCCACCATGAATAAAGGATTCTAAACAATGCTTGCAATGGTACAATGGTATATGATACGATCACCCCTACTGTCTGCAGTAGCTAAATTTGTGAGCCATAGCATGACAAGTACATCACCATGTGACTACCAAATGCTAGACAATGTGAGCGATGGCTCCATGATAAATAATCTGATATGGAATCCTGAGTGAGGATAGTGATCATATGAAAAAATTAAAATCTTTAAAAAATAAGTTAAAAAATTTCGAAAATAAAATAAAACGAATACAAATATGAGAACAAGAAAAAATGATATATGATATTAATATTATATGATTATTATGTGTATTATGAGCATATAAACAATGATTCAACATTTTTTAACTTTTATTGATAGCATATATTATTCTTAATTATTGCTCCATCTTTATTTAACCACACATCCATATTATTTTATCTTCTTGCAATTAGTAGTTTACAAATTAAGTATATTATGCTTATTTAGTTATATTATAAGCCAAGATACATGCATATACAAAGCTAAGGGTTCTTAAAATATAACATAAGATTTTGAAATAAATAGCATATTATTTTTTAAACTTTGTGAAAGGCATTAAATGTGAAGACAATTGTTATACTTAGTTGACAAAAAATACATTTATATACTTTTCAACTTATCTTTCATTTGATAGCTTGAGATCACGTTTGCTGCTTTCTATGCTATTATTTTATCTTAAGATATTATATTAGATATTTCATACTTTTCATCACCCCAAACTCAATTTTGGAATTGTGCCCTTTAGATTTGTCACATGCTCTCTTTATTGTATGGTAATTTGATATTGTTGGTATATTTTAATATTAAGCCAAACAGGGAGTGACAATTAGACCTTGAAATGTGCTAATACAACAAATGTGAACTTTAGGAGTGCATGGACACTGTTGGCCTACCAATAGTTCTTTTCCACCTGCACCAAATTGGATGCTGACAGAAAGGCATACAGTGCAAGCGAGCACCATCTGTGAAAAAACTAAGTTGGACACAAAAATTCATCACAAAGGAAACCAAGCAAGCACAAAAGAATCCATTAAAACAACACAAAAATACTCAACAATAGTCCAAAACAATTGGCAAATAAAATTGCTTCAAAGCATAACAAGTTCAACAGAAACCTAATCAGATGAATAGAACACATGCCAATGGCATCCTCAAGCACATCTCACGTGCCACATTTAACCCAATAGCAATTACCTAATAGAACACAAGCAGCCAATTGAAATCATTACACCACTCGGTAATGACAAAATATTCAATATCTAAATAAAGTATAAAACACCTCAGGATGAGAACAATCATGCAAAAATTGATTCACTATTTACTCGAATTGCAAATTGACAGGAAATTAAATTTAGTCCATCCATAACTAAACATAGCTCCACCAGCAAATACAGTTAATGGAATCCAAAACCAAACCTATCATTCTTAGTATTATTATCTACTATGAATAACTCACTACATTCATATAAAAACAGAAGTCACTTCAGCAAAGGAAACGAAATGTAATAGGCTGCCATGTACTCAAGGAATTAACAGTGGAAAGAAACTAAGATTAAAATTTTTCTTCAATCAGAACACTTAAAAATTGGTGCAGTGGGAAAATGCACACCCTGATCCAACAGAGTTGATGACATTCTATACCAGCCCCAAGATGTTATCCACTTTACAATTCAATCTCTAAGCAGCCAAACGAAGAATCAAAATGAATATGCAAAGAAATACGATTCTAATCTTAGAAAGCAATTAATTTGGCAATTGCCTTTTGTGACCATAGGCTTCAAACCAAATTTCAACAATTCTCACTAAAGTTTTTAAAATTAAAAAGATCATAAAAGGAAGCACTAGCTACTACTGCTCAACAAATCATGACCTTGAAATTAGACAATTTTGTTTAAAAAAATATGAATTCAACAACAGGAATTTTTAACGTTTTTTACTTGAAATACTGATATATTGTGCTCTATATGGAATTAACATCGCTTGACCAAAACATGGACCCATTTTAAAGCTTTTCATATTTTTGTTAGCATGTTTACAAACGTCAAAAACTCCAATAATATTTAAAATTACTAGATAATATTGTACAATTACAAATTTTCAAACTTAGTAGTTTTTAACAATACAAATGAACTATGCATCAAATTCAATGTTCCTCATTCAATCTTTAGTTATATATATAATAATAACCCCCAACACACCCATGCAAACAATCTGGAGCCTCAAAAGGGAAGTTTAAAAATAAGCAAAAAAATGATAAGGCTTGAATGAAAAAGGAAAAATCTAAGAGAACCAAAAAAACCACCATTAAGCTATAGATATCACCATTCAACCAAGTAAGGGGAAGCAAACATCATTAACAGTAGGGAGAAAACACCATAATAGAAGCAATCATGGCCAAGAAGTATAAATCTGATTATCTAATAGGTGCCTACATACTAAAGACATAAAATAACTACATGGAGATCGACAAAAAAGCTATCTACCTAAAATCGATCATTGCATACATGAAGATGAGAGAAAAGCATCTCAGCAAAGCCCTGTGGAATTAGACAAAGTATGAATTACGGCTTGGAACAAGAATTTTCAAAAAAAAAGTAGGACTTCAATTCAAGGTTTATTAACCAGTGCATCTTTAAGATGAATAAAAGGAGGGTAGGAGTGTGCTACTTCATTTTTTGATGATTGACGTTGCTGCCTTTTCATACCGCAAACAACACGTTGCAATTTTCCCTTCTTCTTTTTCTTGCTCGAAGTAGTGGCCTTGTGTTGTGCCCAAATATGTACAAAGATATCATTATTTGAAAAATATTCAGGAATTCCAATACCTAACCCAATTCTATAGCAATGATCATACAGAACATGCGTTAATCAATGAAAGCGCTCCATAAGTCAAGTTTTTCCTTACAATACAATTACTATCACCGGTATTTTTGTAATCATATAGACTGTAGGTAAAAGAAAAAAATCCTACAAAAAATTGAGAGACTATCGAGACCTTTCAGTGGAAATAGCACATCTTTTTCAATTTAATAGCATAAACTTCAGTTAAAAAAAATGTAAACTCATGCTCAAAGTTAAGCATAACAGAATGAGTAACATGAAAATCTACATATGAAATTGATGCAAAAGTGCTAAAATTAAGAAGATGCATATCGAAGTTCTGATGACCAATTTCTTTGAAATATTTTTGGTAAGCTTGTATCACCCAACCAAATTATAGAGGCCATTTGTGAATATTTTTTTTACTTAAGGTAAAATGTTGACATTTGAAAATTCTCAAATTTATGCATATCAACTTCTACACCTCCAAGTGACTAGGTTATTCTTTACGATGAATGAGCATTGTCTCAAAAAACTGCTCTTCTGAATACACAAGGGAAAAAATATTAGAATATTATAGCAAATCAACAAGTAAGAAAATCGTTTCCAATATAGCTTTCCATTCAAACATGTGAAAAATAGACTGAAGCACTTATACTAACTCAACCATGTCTTAACCAAAGCAGAAGCTTTTAGTCAATGACTAGGCACAAAAAACTGATTGAATGTCCTCAAGTCAAATTGAACAATATTAAAGAAATTTATCCAATTTACCTAACTACAAAGACCTGATTAGAATAACACTTTAGTTTTTAATTATTTAGGTTTTTGGAACATTAATAAAGAGCTTTTATTAGTTAAACAAAAGAATAACTTGCTGGAATGGCCGTCCTTGTAGATGGAAATCGACATAAAACGTAAAAACTAAAAACTCGGTTGAAACTTCTGCAATTATAACAAAAAGGCTTTTACTTTATTGAATCAAGACTTGCACAATAGTTTCAATATAAACTATTCAATCCAAAATCCAAGACCTTATGCAAATATTTTGAAAGCCCCATCATTATCTCAAAGTTAAAGTGCAATATATGTCAATCATTGTTTGCTAACCATTAACACCACAACATATCATGGACTCTAACACCACCTAGATTATCATATGGAATAACTATGACATCACATCATGCTTATTGCATCTTCATCACTCCACACAAGAAAGCAAAAAAAAATAATAAATTGTAGACACCAACTACATGCCTTATGAATAGCTTCCCTATTGAACGATTTGTGGATTTTTGATATATTCTTCATCCTCATCACTTGAGGCTTCACCAACATCATCATCATCATCAACACGCTAATAACCGAGAAGGAAACACATAGCCGATACCATGACCATGTGTTCGGCAAAAAGAAAAAATAAAAAAGGCATAATAAGATAACTAATGGGACTTTATCAATTGCAGAGATAAGGAAAATATCAACCTTCAAGAACTGTGAAAGCATGCTTTGCAAAATAGCATTAGCTGTTCGATCATCAAACCATAATTTTCAAACAAGAAATCATACATCAGTTATTATAATCAACAAAATTAAGAAAAATCAGCAAAAATAAAGTTTATATGACATCATGCATCTCTAGCAATGAGAAAAGAATATTTTGAAGCTTCTTATTTTTTGCTTCATTTCTATGTTTTTTATTCATTTGTCAAATACTATGCACAACATAGGAAAATGCAAGTTTTTTGAGATTTCGATCACCAACAATCTGAAGGTCCATATATAATTCAAGAGGCACATCCAACTCAACAATCTACCTATACAAATAAGCAAATCATAATTAAAAGCATAAACTTTCAAAACAAGCAAGAAAAATCAATAAAACTTCAATTTCTATAGAATCATTGGAACAACATACCTCTTGCAATACTAAATAATATTATGAAAAAAAATTCCATTTTGGTTATTTTAAGATCATTTGGTTTAAGCACATAAACTTTCATAGCCTTCACCTAGGCATTTGAAGTTAGTAAAATATTTCACATAAGCCATTTCTCTTAGCTTATAGTATAAACTTAAAAACCCCACTTATCCATCTCTCCTTCCCAATTCTTTCAGTTGACCTTTAGGCAACTCTATGATGTATCATTCCATTTATCTCGGACGCCTCCCAACCATCTACTTCTATGACTTGCACCTCTCCATTGTCCTCAAGGTAGCCAAAGCATGGCAATTTATGTCCAAAATTGTGTTAAAGCTAATGCTTAAGACTTCCTATAAGCAATGTGATATATTGTCTAAATATACTAAAAGATTAACAAAGATGGTTATATCAACAATGAGTTAATTAAAAAGAGGTAAGGATTCCTGCACCATCATCGATGGATATGTATAAAGAAATAATTTCAATAAACTAGAATTAAATCATAAATTTAACTAAGTTAATTAACATGATGATTTATAAGAAGATAAATGTTACTGTTGTTCAACAAACTAGGCACATTGTCAAAAAACAAAGGTATTACCAATTTTAGGATTCAAGCTTCAATACTCAAGTAACAATCGAAATAGAAATGGGTTAGTACAATTTTGGATAATTCTATAAACGATTATATAACGAATGTTTGTTATGGAATTAAAGAGCTTAATGAAGAACATAAAATGATTGTAACATTTTCTTATCATTACTTCAAGGAACAAAAAACATTTTCTTAATTCTACAAGGGAATAATCATGAACTAAAATTAATTATTATTATGATATTTCTCTCACATGGTCTAAAAAGCATTAAAAAAGGAAAAAAAGAAGCTAGCATTGTACATATTGAAATTATGAAAACATGTATAACAAAGTAATGATGAGTGTATAAGGAGGCTTTATATTAATAAGGAATTAAAAAAGAATAAAAATAAATTAAAATTGCATATATTAAAAATAATTTTGCACGCCTAAGGAGAACAAGTTAAAAATTTCTTAATTACAATTGAATTTCTTTATGGCTATGCTTTAAGTCCATGGGCGTGTTCGTAAACTTAATTTCAAAAATGCTTTCTACCTATATGCTAAAAGCATCAAAAACATTTTGAAAATTTCTCACAACTCCCATTTTTGCACATAAAAAGATAGTGCTTCATAAGTACTTTTGCACTCCTTTCATAAAACTTTCTAACAATGTAAGCAATAAAAGACACCTTTAATTTTACATTAATTATTGATGCAATTGTAAAATTCAAGATAAACTATTATTATGCATTTTGCTAATAATTTTATACCAATTGATAAGACTAAGCAAAGAGATAAATCAAAACTGAGACTAAGCAAATAGATAAAAAGACTGAGTCTATGAACAATGACTATGAAATTTAAATGGTATCGCACTTCTAGTTCTTATAATTAATATAAGGAATTTATATTTAGACAAGTAATTCAAAAAACATATTGATTGTAATAGTTATCATACAAAATTTATTTATTTTGAGCCTATACTTCAAAATGATAGAAAAATTAACAAAAAAATGTCACTAATATGATCCAAGCACTGAACAAATAAGACGAAAATAAAACATACTTCTAAGAGTTGTGTCATCAAAATATCACACTCAAGAATAAAGGCAAATTTATAAGATTGAATGGTATCAGATGTCAATGTATGAGTACAAACACACAAATAGAATAATTGCTATAGAGATAAAGCTTTTAAGTTTCAAGAGTAACTTACTATAACGGAGAAAGCTGACATTCTACCAATTGAAGAGTAGCCTAAAAAAAATCAATCTAGATGGTTTTGTTATATTAAGAAGTTTACTTTGTGATTCTATAAGAGAAGTGGATTACTGAATCTTTCCTATAAAAAATGAAAAAATATAGAACAAAAAAATGACTATTGACTATTAGAAATGGCTTTAACAACTTTGGATCCAGAAGAAAGGCATTTAATGAAAAGAAATAATAACATCTTAGAATGAATGTATCTGACCTCACTTGATGTGTTAAAGGACTGTTCTTGTAATTATAATAACAAAATATGAATTCGGTGTTGGCAGCCTAAACCTTTTTAATATAGGAATCTAGCAAAAGAAATATACAGCTTCCCAAGAAATAGTTAAGATTCTATATTTAAGAAATCATGGGAAAAAAAGTGCTTGTTTTGTTCTTTGCAGAGGGAAATCAAATTTTTACCTTGATCAACAATTAGAAAGGCCTAATCAAGCCTAACAACTTATCGACAATTATAATCTTCTCTTAAAGCTCAATGAAGTGGAAGTTTCCCATTTTCTCCAATGCCAAGTTCAAAACATAACTTCAATCTGTACAAACAAAAGATATTTCAAACCATTAAAATGCTGAACAGAAATATGTTGAATAATGGTGGCCCTCCAAATTGAAGTATACCGAACATTATAACAGATTCGACCAAAAAATAAAATAATATAACGAACATTCCCTTTGACAACGTGGATGATGGCTTGTGCTAGATTGGAACGAAGGGAAGATGGGAGGGTCCGAACTTCAGATCGAAGGAGATGAGAGACTAATAAGGAAATTCAGCAAGGTGTTGGGGATAGTATGTGGTCATGTGCGCCAGGAACATCGTGAGGTCACCGAGATCCTTCGAGACCACCGGGTCTGACGACTAACTGAGCGCGGATTGCTGAAGGAAGAGATGTAGGGACAATTCGAAGTGGTCGTAAATAAGGAGAAGCTCCATCTCGTATCCTTTTGAGTCCAGCTTCATCCTGGATTGAAGCAGAGGAAGGCTCAACCTATCGGCTGCATTTCCAAATGTAGAGAAGGAATCCAGTAAGAGGAGGTTTGCCACCGTCGCCATTTCTACAAACCAATTAACAAACCCTATTCAAAGGGAAGCTCAGAAGGACCAATCTAAGGAGCTTATGCGGTTTCAGGATGAAAAATGTTTAAATACAAAAGATAATTACTATATATTAATAATTTATTAAACAAAAGACGGGAGTATTGTTTTGAATTTGATTGGCAACACTAGGATTACTCTGCACGTTAGGAAGGGATTAAAGTTTTTAAAATATTTTAATAAAAATAAATTTAATAATATATTTAATTAAAAGATTGTGGTATTATTACTAAATTTTGAAAACAATAATATTTTTTATATTATTATTAAATTATAATCTATCAATAAGCACACCTTTATTGATAAATTTATTACAATTTTAAGATGCATAAATGTGCATCACAAATTTTTGTTATCAATCTATAATATAATTATATGATAAATAATAGAGATGTAAAGTTTGAGAACCTTTATTAATAATACCAACAGCTTGAGGTTGGACAATTAAGACTTAATTGCCATTGCTTACAATGCTATCGTTTAAGGAGATAATGCACATGATTCATCCATCTCGTACCCATGTCTTCTAGTAATGTTGGCACCTAAGGAGGTAAGTGTAAAGTTTAACTATCCTTTTGACAATGTCTTGTGTTGCCACATGCAACACAACCTCCAAGGAAATAAAAGAAGATAATATTTGGTCATTCTTTGTTGATACACAAACTCAAATAAGAAGTGACACTTAGGGTTTAATTGAAGGAAATAAATTTGTATACTTGAAGAACAAACATTTTTCTATAGAGGAATAGAATTTTAGTTGATTACCCTAGTTTTTCTTGTCCTCCTTTGTATCCTCGACTTAGGAGACCCTAAGTTATTACTTAATTTTTTTATAATCGCACTAAATAAAAATCTTTTCTTAGTTTTTGTTGATTCCCTTGAATCTAAATTTGACATTAACATCTTTGAACATCATTTGTAAGAAACTAGATAATTAAGCTAAAATGGAGACTAAGAATCTATAGTATTGTTATTTGAAAGAGAATCTCTCAACACTTTTGGTTAAGAAGCAAGCAAAGTTCCTTACATTTCCACCTCATTAGTTTGTAATTTTTCTCCTTCATCCACAAACAATCATTTCCATTTATTTTAATAACAAATAAAATATTTTACCAAATTTATTTCTTCTTATACTTTAAAGGGGCATATAAGGTAATTTAATAACTCTAGCAAGAGAGACAACACCAAATCCCTCTCTTCTAATTGAGAGCCCCTTGAGGCTCTTAGTATCACTCTTTGACATAATCACTTTGCTTCCATTTTCACAAATCTTATACCTTATAATCCTTCACAACGTCATCTTATTGACACCACAACAATGATTTATGAATCAAAGCCTACCACTCTCTCGTAATTAAATTTTTTTTTCCTTTAACTTAATCTTAAATGTAACAACCCTCAAATCTCAAACTATATCAAATAGAAAAATTTTATATTTTAGTCAAAAAGATTGTGACAAAGTATTATTAAACTTAATCAAATTAATTTCTTAAATAATATTATTTTTATTTAAAAATATTAAAATATATTATTTTTATATTAAATTATTAAAATAACAATAAATTGCTCATAATATATCATAAGTTCAAACTTAGTAAAAAAATATATTATATGATTAAATCAATAAATAGAACTCTTGGGAGATGAAGTCAATGACATTGAGTATGTAATTTTTAAAGATCTAAACAATTTCTTATAAATTATTAAAGATACATGTATAAATGTAATTATCAAATGGACATGTAAGATAGTTTTGAAATTTTAAAAATTATGATTTATGTCAAATCTAATTATTAGTTGATAAATTTATAAATATTAAAGTATAAAATGCATCATGTTAAATTTATAATTTTAGAAAATTTGGCTTAAATTAAAACTAATTAATGAATAATATATTTATAAATACATAAATATTAGATTTTGATGGGGTATATATGTAATTTTTAGATATCATTATAGAAAAATATTAAATAAGATGATATATTTGTAAATAATATAATATTTAGGTGTTTTATAAAGATGTCATATCGAAACCCATGGGAATAAGATTTTCAAATTCTCAACAGTCATGGTATGGGTAGGATAAAAAATGATTTTACGCACCCTCACTTCCCAAGCTTAATTCAATAGTGAGCTTTGAGGAGTCTAGGTCACCACGACCTTGTTGTCTCGGCTTATAAATAGGTATAGTAGGCCCAATAGAGGCTAAGTTCAAGTGAACTTATGTGCTCCAATGAACTTTTTCATATAAGAAAACTAAGAAGTAGAATTGTGCCATTAGAGGAGAGTTGCAAAGGTTGAATCATCGATGATGTAAGTTCTATATTTTCTATTATGTTACTATGTTGAAACTGATAATATTTTTCTATTATGTTACTATGTAAATTCTATATTTTTCAATTCAGAATGAGTTTGAAACTGATGAAGATGAACAACGAATTTTAAGCTCCAACAATTGGCAAAGAGAAATATCTCTCAAGGAGAGAGAGAAAGAGGGAGAGAGAGAAGAAAAAAAGACAACATTGAATTGAAGGTAGAGTCATATCTGGTGAGTCTCTCCCCCTAACAAAACTAACAAGTGTTGACTAATACAATAGAATCTAGAGAATGCTCCTAGATCCAAAAGCATCTTTCACTTATCCTCACATGAGGACCTTTATAATTAGACATAGAATAATTTATCTATGATTAATTGTAGACTTTTACAATATTGATATTGATTAAAAAATTTAATTAAATTAATTACAAACATTATAATAATTATAATGGACAAAACTTTATGAGTCTTCTAGCATTTGTGTGGCACTATTAAAGTAAGTAAAATAGAAGATGTTATTGAGAGTTACTATACTCCAATGAGGTCAAAAGTGACACAAAAATTAGTTTAGAGACTTACTACGATTGCTTGCCACTAGTTCAAATAACACCCATTGGCATATCAAGAAATGCCCAAAGTTAGGAAGAGAATGACCCAAATGCTAATAGGAAAATAGCCTAAAGGCCAGATGTCTCGAAAAATTAAGTTTACGTGTCAAGGTCAGTGAAGGTTGACAACATTTTGGACCAATAATCAAGATTGGTCAACACAAATTTATTTTGTTTCAAAAAAAATCTTTGATTAACCAATTATAAATATAAATTAAAAAAAATCTCTTTTCAAACTATGTCCATAATAAGAGATGTGAAGATTGTCAGTTTGTTGTTGGGGAGAAACCGGGATCCCGGGCGGGAGACAACTGAACCGATCACTGTCGGTCTACTGTAGCAGAGATGATCGTTGTGAAAGAAGGACGATGAGCCGAACCTCTCCAGGTCTCTGGCTATCTGATTTCACAAAGAGAGAGGTGCAATGATTTCGTTTGCAAGTTTAACTCCATAAGAAATGCTAACGTGATGAGTTTGGAAAGAAAAGATGGAGGAGTGCCTCTTTTTCATTAATGATGATTTGACAGATGCTTCTTGGTTCTTTAGCAATAAGCCAATACTTCATCTTTATTCTGAGCTTGGCATGGGTTGGTTTTTGTTAAGAGTCAGGCCAAGAAGATGTGTTCCTCCACAACTAGGCTTTGGTTGTTTGTTAAAATTGGATGTGTCACATCAAGTAACGGCTGGGTGACATAAAGGTATTTGTTTTAGGTAAAGCTAAGGAAGTTCTAAGAATTAATTTTCATGTAGTATTTATTGTTATAAAATTTTAAAAAAATGAGATATTGTTCTAATAAATTGCTATTATATGCTCAAGTGTGACATTATTGAATGAAAAGCATGGTAAAGTAAAGATCTCAAGCATTCTTACAAAACCCAAAATTAAAAGAGTGACATGAGATGTGTTTCAACAATAGTTATTGGAAAATTTAGAGATTTGTAGCATGATAAATGTGCAAAATCAAGTAATGGTCAACAAATCATAAAGTTATGTGTGGGCAAAGTTATAAGTCTCATGAATGTAAGTTATATTTGGGTAGTCAATATTATTAAAAAAAAGTTTTAAAAGGGATAAATGAAACATAAATTTAAAATTAATTTTTTATGTATTCATCTAAAACATAACATGTATAATATATGTACATACCAAGATTAGGTAATACATGTCCAAACTAGTCTTGGTTGTTGGGAAAAATCGTAGCAACATGGTCCTCTCATTCTTTACCTCTTCCAGCAACAAAAAGGCCTGCAGAACATAGAACAACCAATTACAAAGAAATCATTTCAACATAACCATAGAAAATTCAATCAGTAACATAAAGTAACCATGCATTCAAAACATTACAACTAGTGAACTGGATTTAGAAAATAAACTAGTGAAATCATATGTGATTGCAATTGCCCCAAGCAAGATTTACAACTTCTAAATGGAAATTTTGATTAAATCCTTTAACAATAAATTAAATTTCTTGTGACCAAAATTTGATATAGGAACTCACAACATGCATGTGGAAAAAAAAGTAAAAAATAGAAAACAAATATGTAATCCCCATAGCAGGTAAAAAAGGACCTACTAGTCATTTTGAATAATAATGAACACTTCAATGTCAGTTGATCATTTTTTATATGTTCAAGTTTTATAGAAGAGATGATCATGGATGGCGAAAGACATGCCTTTGTGAGGGCAATTGAGTTAAAAGTCCAATCATTTAACACAAAACTGCTCGAGATTATATTCGAAGAGATGGCCATTAATCCCACGAAGAACATTGTGAAGGTGTGCAATATGAATCTAAGAATGATTAGCAAAAGTGACATGGGTACTACAACAAATTAAAAATAACATTATCATCAGCAAAAAAGATGTCAGTAGTAAACATCGAAAATAAAATAGTCAAGCCCTCTCTTTTCATAAGATTCATCACCCATTTTGCAAATTTCATAAGACCACTTTTAGTTACATATCCATTTGTTTTACTATTATTTTGAATATAAATCTAAAATAAAGAAATCCCTTATTCTTTAATATTTTATGATTATTAATTATGATCATTATTTTATGTTTGACTCCAAAGATATTTTTTATAAGTCTAATTTAGCTTAAACTTCTTTATTAGTATTATCAAAATGAATAATATTGAAAACAAATGTATACACTAAAGCTCTTAATCTTAGATTTGACAATATAAAGAATTCATAAATAATACAAAAAGATAAAAATTTAATTTAAAGTCTTCATAAATCTAACTATAATTAAAAATTCTTTAGATTGTTCTCTTACAATGCATGTACAAATCTTTTAAACATACTTAATGACTTAAATATATAAAGCATTAACTTGTTTCTTTACGAGAATCTTTTAATATACTTCTATTAATATTATGTTGTCTTTTTTAAATAAAAAAAATTAAGGGTTCTTTTTTCTTGTCTTTTTTAATCTTTTAATACGTAGCATCATGGTCAACCTTCCTAATATAAAATTAAAAATCATTATGAGATATATTAGTATTATATTATTATTTATGTTCAATCACTTTATCCCTATGATTTAAAAACAATACTTAGAAACTTATTTTTTCTATAATTACATTATTGCACATATCACATTTATTTTTATGAACAAATATCAACATACTTTTGTGTCATTCATCGAATATATTGTCTTTAGAAAAATATTGTATAGTTTTGTAAGCCAAAATATGGTTGTTATTCCTAAAATTTTCAAACAACAACAAAAGATGTTTTTAATCCAACTACATTTCAAAATTTTCTTCTTTTTTAATGTTTTATTTACTTTCTTTTTGTGAATACATTGGTTAAAAAATTAAAATTAATGTTTTCTTTGAACAATTAAATTTATCTAATCCAATTGAAAAGACATCAAAAATTCATCATCAAAGTTTAGTATCCTCATAATGAACCATAACTTTTTTATCACGATTCTATATAAGATTTTCTCACTAATCAATATATCAAAAACATTGCTCAAAAACTTTATTCTTAAATAAATTATTTATTCTATAATTAAAATTATACACTTAATCCTAGAATATTTCTTTAACTTATTTTACCTTCTATAATTTTAAGATGGATGATATTTGGTTAAGATTAAGTAGTCAAATCTTCTCCAAGCATGACTATATAATACTTACAATCTAAATAATTTCTTTTATTTATATAAATAATTTGTATTATGCAAGCTCCACTATTACAAGTAATCCCCCTATTGTTTCTTCAACAAAAAATTTAACAATAATAATATCGCACACTAAAGCAAACTTTATTTTATCTTATTTATTATCTCCTCATACTTATAAATATCATGATAACATTTAAATTATTGCACTACTCTTGAAAACCTATATTATTCTTCTCTTAAAAAAATCTTTTCACTTAAAAGGTTTTATTCTATTGACTATCCAAATCAATCCAAAATATTTTCTTTACACTGGCATCTAATCTTACTATTTGGAGGCATACATGCAAACAATACTAATAGCTTACCATATTATAACAAACTATAAATCTAACATTTTATTCATACATTTATTAATGTCTACTACATCATTGTTTTAATTATTTTCCAAAATTATAATAACAACATTTCTATTCCAATTCTACTATTACCTAAGAAAACATGGAATCTAAAAGTAATAATTTATGTGATTTTCTCACCTAACCACTTACTTTTTTTAACATAATTTTTATCTTCCCATAAATTAGGATATTGGATAATTTTATAAACAGGAAAAGAGTTTTTAGAAAGGCTAAAATACCATTTTTTGAAGTAGATCATAAGCATGGTATTAAACATCTAAAGAAGAATAAACTCAGGATATGCTCGATGAAACAAGAACAAAGTCATATACAATGAAATACAATAGATAAAAAAACATAACAATTTCCAAAAGTGCATTAGATTTCTACTATTTAGGGGTGCGCATTCAACCAATTCAATTAGTTAAGCAAATCAATCAACTCGACCAATCAAATCTAGTGAAGTCAATTTGGAAATCAAACTAAATTGAACAATGAGGCTAAATCAAAAAATTGAATATTGTTTGAAAACAAAACTGAATCGAAAAAACCAAACTTCTTTTTTGGGCTTGATTAATGGATCAAATTCAAGATTCATCAACCAAATTTTTGCTAGATCAAAACCAAAAACTATAGAACTAAATTAAACAAGCTATAACATAGAACTAGAAAACATAGATACATAATAATTCAGTTGTTACGAATGATTTAATTCCTTAAATTGAAAATCTAAACTAAAATTAAAAAAATATTAAATCATAAATCAAAACCACCTTGAATTTTTTCAAAGTGAATCAAATCGACCTAATTTTTTTGATTCAATTCGGTTTTTGTTTTAAACTAAATAACACATACTCACACTACCATACAAAATGTTATGGTGCTGGAAACATGGTATAAATGTGTTAGCATAATCGCAACGTACAAGAAGAAAGTCCTTTCCTACATCATTAACACCTCTACATAAAAAAGGATCATATTAAAAGATGCATAATAGTAATTAAGAAATTATCCCACAAATGACGAACTAACAATTTACAATGACTAACACACATATCTATACAATTTAAGAAATCAACAAGGATAAAAAATTATTTCATGTGAACCATATAAGACAATAATAGCATTTCCAATAAGATCTAGTTTCTTCCCCCCACACCACCTCGACATCCACAAAAAAGAAAGACTAATCCGAGGCCATTTTTGGCAAAATATTTCAATATGGTAGCTTTTGAAAAACTAGGAACACCATTTAGTTTTTATATGGTTAATGCATAGTGAAAAGCTTGATATTGCATGAAAACCCCAAGGATTCACACCCATGTGTAACATACTAGAGAAGAAAATAATCTATCTTTGAGATAATGGCAATGATTTTATTTTAGTCAACAAAGCAACAACAAAACACTACCAAAAGATGCAATATTTAACTCCTTTACAGTGGAAAATAAAAAAAAATTGGTTGTAATCACCTGTGTAACTCCTTAATAATAAATTCCTTTAATAAACACCATATGAAACTCATTAAAAATATATCAATGGAAGCTTTAAGATTAGTTACATTGCAGGGGTAGGGATCCCCGATAACTGTATTAATCAAACATTTACAGTTGAAGATAAGCTCCTTCAATCACGTGCTTTCAAACCATTCCAAAAAAATAAAAGGCGAACCTGAATTCTTCCCAAATAACTTGAGCCAAAGGATGGCAGCAATTTCACCCATAATAGTATAAATGTTTGAAGAAAACACCAATTTTGGTACCCTCCTTTGCACCCTCAAATCAACACAAGTTCTTCAAGTGTGCTTATTTGATGCTTAGAAAGATGCCTAAGAAGAAAAAAATATATAATTATTGTATCCACAATCCTGTGGCCATATCCCAGTACGAAAGGATCTCCGAAAGGATCTCGGCAACTGCTTCAACGTCGTAAGGCTTCAAGTTTCAATCCAAGCACCAAAAAATTGGATAACGAAAAAAGTCATCAGAATGGTTCATAGGTAGGATTTTTTCCCATGTCTTCTGAATTCATACCACAGTTCATAATGATTGAACAACAAGCTGTCATGTGTGTGATTCCCACTGTACTCCAATCCAATCTTCTCAAGTCTTTTCGAGTGTTCTTCCTTTATCCTGCTACGAAACTTGATATTATGTAGTACAAAGATTCTCCCTTTCTCTGGCTCCAACTTCAGAGCAAGCCTCTACAATCCCACCCAAACAAGTTGATCAGGAATGTGAAGAAAAACGGCACTGGCATAGATCAGATCAAAGGAATTGTCCTTCCCAAACCCAGAAAAATCCATATCATTCCATTTACGAATGAGCGGGCGCTTGTTGAGGAGACCCTGAGAAGGCAGCTCATACTGGAGAGAAGCGAGGAGGGAGAGTTCATCTCGCTGAAAATAATGGAAATGGCACGAATCAAGGGACCTAATAAAGTGGAGACCAACACGAAGAGTGCCACAGCTAACCTCTAGTACGAGGTCGGAAGTTTTGACAGCAATTGCAGAGGCAAGGAACTCAAAGACATCACGGTCGCCAGCCCATGGTTCGCCATAGTTGCTATGGTGCTCCTCCACAAGCAGTTCAGCCGGGCAAGGGAGAGATGTGTGATCCCTCAAATCGCCATCGTTGTGCGAAATGCCCTTGAAGCTGAGGATAAGAGAACACCATACTCGTCAAATGGATTCGATGGACAGAGAAACGCTAATAAGCTAAGTCTATTAAACAGTACCTTACGAGATCCGCGAGCTGGCTGGTGCGAGTACGGGGATTAATTCCTTTGCGTAGGGAATGCCATGCTGAGTGAGTATTGGGAGGCTCAGGCAGAGAATTCAGGCGGATCTGAGAGCGGAACCAACTGAGGTGGTCGACAGTAGTAGCGATCTGCTCCGGCCGACGGTAGCCCACAATGGCTCTGGAGGACGAAGGGCAAGGAGAGGAAGGCGAGAGCGAATGGAGGAGAAGGAAGAGGAGTGCAGCAGAAGCGGAGGTCGGCAAGAAGGGAGACCTTCACGCCACCGCCTTGCGGAGAAGCCATGATAGAGATCTGGGCCCCAACAAAGACAAGAATGGGAACTTATATTTTAAATTATTAAATATTTTAAAATGATTTTAATCTATTTTAGTCCTTTCTAATAAAAAATACCTTTTCAAAACTTTTGAAAAATATTATTTTCCTTACTTTTCAACCATTTTTTAATTTAATCTTAAAAAACACAACACAAAAAAATCTAACAGTTTTCATGACATTTTTATTTTTACGTATATAAAATTCCTTTTTAAAAACTTTATTTTGCTAACGATCGGTTTTAAATCTTATCAAAATGCTTGCAATAGAAAAAGGCTATTGAAATGCAGTACTAAAGCTTGATTTGTTTGGTAACTTCTATCAATTTTTTCAAACAAATTAGATTATTCTTATTATATATATAATAATATCCTAATGATCCATATATTTAAAAGTTGTTTTTAAGGTTTACAAACCCTATTTGCATCAACTATTATCTAAGTATCTCGTTATAAGATTCTTGCATCTACTAAGAAATATAATCCTTTAAGTACTCTATAAGTTACAATCAATGATTTCATATAGTGTTTTGGTGAGAAGGTCTATAAAAAATTTCTCAATATTAAAAATTATAAAAGTATCAAAAGGTTCATAATTTTATTAATAATTTTTACAAAATTAATACAAACCTTGTATATGATAATACATATTTTGGATGATAAGATAAACCACTACAGTTTGCGACTAAATCATTTGGGATTGTTGCTATACCATTAATCTATTCAAACCACTAAATATAATTATTAATAAACATTATAAATTAAGTTACTGAAGAACTAATGAAAACATCTATTTATTATTGACCAATTGTTTTTGTTCAAAAACCTAGTAATAGACAAATTACTCAAAAATAAAGTCATAAAATTTTAAGGGAGTCAAAAAATACATCTAATCCACATCGATACATAAAATATAATATGAAACATAAACATTGTAATAATTAGATAATTTAAAGCACTATTAGTAGAGTGCAATGCCTTTATTCATCAACTAAATTTAAGTTATGTTAAATGTATTAGCTAATATGTTGTATAAGTTCCATACATGACTTGTATCTTATAGATGAATAATTTATATAGGATAGGCATGATACTATTAAGATTATAAAATTGTTTCATGTAAGTTTGTAATATAAAAAATATAACCTTCTCACATACGATCTAATATAGATTAGTAATTAATATTTAATATCATAATATCAAATTCTTTTGTAAAAACTTATAAATAGATAGACGGTTGATCAATATATATTTGATAATTTTCTTTAAGAGGTCAACTCTATATTACATAGATTTGCTAATGAAAGCTTTAAAGGATGAATGTGTTGAATGTTACAGAGAAAATATGAAAAATTCTCTTTGTAAATAAATTTATAATGACAAGCTGTGATATTTAATTTTGAAATATGGATTCAAAATTGTGCATGTGAACATGTAAAGCATAATGAAAGGCATGATTTTACATAAAACCCTACCAAAGGATTTCATTTTCAAGTAACACACGAGATATAAAATCAATTTGCTAAACTAAAATTTGCTTTGTCTCTTAACTCTATGAACAAAAGTCCCCAAAATAGTTTAGCAAACATGATAAACCATTGGTTAATGGAATATTTATCCTTAATTTAAATAAGAAAACTACTTGAAACTCTTTAGAGCTTAATTAGGTTATCAAGATAACTTATCATAAATATAGGATAAATTATATCCATATTACCTCATTAAAATAAAAAGTGAGGAAAGTGGATGCTAAAAGTTCATGATTATTTGAAAGGGATTGTAGCATCCCAAAACTGAAGATATTTAAATAATTATTTTGATGATTTTAAATTAATGACTATTTAAAATAACAAAGAATTGTGATCTTAAGATTAATTTAAGATCTTAAAATAGGAGTATTGCTACCTTTTAAAATGTAAACAAATTGATTTTATAGTTATTTATTTTGAATTTTGAATAAATTTTTAAATTTTTCAAAACTTATTTATTTTTAAAAAAATTATAGAACTTTAGAAAAGGTGATATATGTCCTAAGAAAAGATGTGAATATAAGTTATAAAGTAATACATTATTAAAAATCATATGATAAAAATTTCATTGAATTCAAATTTAAATTGAATATCGATTCTATGAGTTTAATAATCAGAAAATTAAGTTTATTTTTATGTAATGGTTGTTTTAATTGATGAAAACTTTTGTGATTGTTGGTGAAGGAAGTGAATAATAGTGAAAGAGAAAGGGACACATTTTGGAGTTGATTGATGTTTGGTGACCTTTGCTCAAAACTTAGCTCAACCTACTAACTTGAGCCAAGTGGACAAGATTCAAATGGCTTGGCTAAATCATATTAAGCTTCCTCGTTTATACATTGTCAACTTAGAATTATTAAAATTTTCCCTTATGCATCAATAGCACTTATAGTTAGAATTTTCCTTTATGCATCTGGGTTAAATTATTATTCTTTTAGTTTAGTTAGTCATGGTTAGTACCAAAGCATATACTCATTTGATATAAAATATTTGAGATTCAAATTATACCTTAAGGTTGAAGAAATTAAGTTAAAACAAAACATTATTCTTCACTATGTTATGATTGTATACTATGATAACTGATATTGTACTTTGCATTATTTCCATTTTGTCTTACATTCTTAGTATAATTCAAAATTGTGAAGATGTTTTATCTGTATGATGTGATCATCATATATATGCTATAATTACTTTACGTTAAATCTGAGAAGCTTAAGTTTTGTCAAGCTTAGCATTACACATTTATGATTATTAATTGTATTCAGAGTGTTAAGACTTTGCATATATTATATATATACAAAACTAATTTTCATAATTATATGATCATATTTCTTTCTTGCAACCTATGTCATGAATAAATTGTAATTCGACCATACATGTACAACCCTAATATCATATAAGTATGATTAAACAACAATAAATCAAGTAATATAGTTATTGCATGTTCATACTTATACGATAAAATTATTATACACGTGCATAAAATCTATAACAAGTTAAAGCCTAAGTCTAACATTCACATCTTTATATTGATACTATTATATATCATATAAGAAAAAATCCTAAAGCAACACAAAACTTATTATACACATACAATTCTATTATTAGATGTGTATGATCTCTAAATCACTTGAAAAATCTACTAAGATAATTGTATCGTACTTATATGATCTTTATGTTATATGATGTTTATAAAACCCTTAACAATGTTTGTTGAGTGACAATTATATAATACAATGTATTTGATCATAATCATACAATAAGTTATAATAAGTAAAATTAATAGATTGGATAAGAGCTTTTTTGGGGTGATTAATTCTCTTTATTTATCACCTTGGTATGATCTCTTAATCACACACAAATGCAAACTGAGGCTATAATGATTAATTTAATCATTTCAAGAAAACAAATTATAGTCATTGTGCTTACTTTAATCAACAATAGACAAATAAAAGATATAAATAGTAGTGCATTCAGAATAGACTAAGTGGAAGATTCACTTGTAAATATTTTTCAACTACCTATAGATTAACTTTCAATAACTTTACTTAAATAAAGCTATAGGCTAAAATATTGATGGATCTCAATTTACTTTTAGTTCATTTTTATTTATCTTGCATTGATAACTCTGTTCTAAACATCTTTAATATTTTGTGTTATTTATGTTTTAAAGGATTCAATGCATAGTTTGCTATTATATATATATATATATATATATATATATATATATTTAAATGTGTACCATTTTGCTTTTTAGCTATTGTAACTCATTTCAGTTGTTGTTTTGTTATGGCTATAGTTGGCTAGTTGTTGTAAGTTTAAGTTTTTTTAATCAATGCTAACCAAGTCCTCATAAGTTTTTGTAATTTATCTATCATGTTGTAAAAAAAATTTTTCATTTAGTGTGTAAACTTAGTCTAGGATCAAAGATGGATGTAGGTTGTTTGTGGTCCAACCATTTGAATCAATTTTTAAAGCAACTAAGAGCTTTATTAAAAGTATTGGACTATTGAGCATTGACTTAAAATCTTTCATTGATTAGAAAAAATGTATTTTTTTAAGGAATTTAAATGGCATAGTTCACCCTCTCTCTTATAGGTTGAATTTTTCCTTCAATTGTTATTGGAGTCAACTGCATTAAAGAAAGAAATTTTTAAGAAAAGATCTAATACTTTCTCCTTGTGTATGTGGTGAATTACTTGAATTATTATTGTTTCCACTATAGATTGTCCTCCTTCATTTCAAGCAAATCACTATGCTTTTTTAAGATGTTTTTAAAGCCTATGTTCATAAGACAAACTATGACTTTTGAGATGTTTTTGGAAATCCTTGTGCTATTCCTAATTGTAATGATAGTATATCATATATGATGATCCAAATAAATGCAAAAGGACTAAATCTACTATATCATGTCCTATCTCAAAAAATTACAAGAAATATTTGTCAATTATCCATGTATTATGGGGCATTATAAGAACTTGACACATTATATGATAATTACCAACTATAAATTATTATAAAAAAGAAGAAGAAGAAGATAGTAACCTCAAAAACTTCTAAGTTGAGTCTTTCAAACAAAGCTAAATAATTCACCCCTTATGTTGTTGATGGTTCATTCTCTGATTTTAATGATAACCTATTTGTTTGCTTTGAAAAATTAACATATGAACATAAGAAGTTCATCAATATGCATATCAATTTAAAAGAGAGGTGTGACAAACATGAACAAGATATCCAAGATTTATAAGAGAAATGTAATGATCTTAAAGTGAAAAATAAATAACTCTAAGAAGTAAAGTCACGTATTTTTTTTCTCTAAGTTAAATATACTATGTTGATTGTCAAAAGTTATATTTGTAAGTTACTCGTGTATTAATGCTTTGAAATATGAGAATATTCAACTAAGAAAAAAAATGTTGAAACTAAAGAAAAATTAATTCATTTTGCCATGCTACAAAAAGAACTTGGAGATTCAAAGGCAAAATTTGTTAATGTTCATTCACATGTTTCTTTTCATGCTCATACTTCTCGACATGTGAATTTCTCTCATTCACATGGCAAATCTAGTCGTATTTCTATTCATTATCCAATTAGGAGATCCATAAGTTTAAAGGCAAATAAATATATTTTGAATTCTAAAGGTAGTTCTCTCTATATATTAGAAATGTAAAATCATTTTCTTTACACTCTACCAAAAATCTTTAACCCAAGATAGCTTGAGTTTCTAAAATCAAATATTAGGTAATTATATAGGGATGTCTCCATAATGAGGACTTATGGAGGCAAACCTTGACTTGTGAGTCTTGCATATAGGTCACATGTCAGAATCTATGGTCACAAGATTGAGTAATTATGATCTTACCTTAAGAAAGTAATTGTATTAATGCTAAAATCAATTGAGTATTTGTGTGTGTAGCATTTATCAAAAAGAACAAATGATAAAGAAAGTTCTATTTGACCTTATGTGAACAGATATGGAGGACTTAAGACGATAGACTTGTTGAATAAAACTTTATTCATGTGAATAGAATGTATGATAATAGCTTTATGGACTAAGAATTATTTGATGGATTCTTGGAATTAAAATCTTAATGCTCTTAATGAAGTGATGAGCTTTTTATGAAACCAAAAATATAGTCATTTGTAGATGTTTGGCACTCCCATAATACAAGCAGAGATACATTTAGTCTCTAAGAATATAGGTTGAAATATTATATTATTCATAAACATGATTAACCCATCCCACATGTACAATCCATGTCAATTAAAAAGATGTTCGTTTGATTCTTTAGTCATTTTAATATGACTATATTATAGACTTGTGTGATCCAACTAAGAAGATCTAAACTTAGTCATTAGATTAGTACATGTTGGATCTCATTATTGAATGATCAAATTGTAATCATATAAATTACAGACAGAGTGAAGATTAAACTCATATAATTATGAAATTATAATTACGTGATTCTTATATAAGAGTTATTGCAATAAGAGAACTCTCATTCAAACATGTATAAACCTTTGATCATCTATATATGATTACTTTCTTCAAGGTTTTCTCACATAAGTGTTAAGACATTGAATGCATCATTCTATATAATCATATGGTCCATACATGTGTGATATTTGTGAATATACATACACCTCATTACATATGGCATTTTTCTTGATAAGTTGTCGGTATGTGAGATAGGAAGGTGAAATATCATAGTTGTGGTTTTTGGTAATCCTAAGTATGATCAACTCCTAATAATTTTTTGAAGCCAAAATTTATCTAAATTTGATTATAGAACTTCTTACTTAACCACATGTTTATACTATTTTTGTTGCTTTCTCTAATTAGGTAAGAAAAGTAATACATGACGTTCTCTCTAAATTTAGTTTTGATGTTTACTATATACTTGAAGTTATAAATTATATTAGATATAATTTTTTTCTAAACAATCTTATGTCATTAGGAAAAAATTAAATGTCCTAAAAGGAGAGGTGAATATCAATTATAACATTTCAAATTATTAAAAATCACATAATATAAATTTCATTGAATTTAGATATGAGACAAACATAGAATAAATGGTTAAAGTTATAAGAAGAATATTGTTATAAATATTTTTAAAAAATATTAAAATTAATAAATGTTAATCTTTTAAAATTATGAAAAATAGAGCATTTTATTTAAAATCTAATGGTATAATCTACGTAAAAATTTGATATGTATATGAGGTCATACATAAGAGAAAACATATTATTTTTAAAGAAGATAAATTATTGTGATATTAAATAACATAAAAAAGTATAAAAAATTTAAAAATGATAAAGTTTTATGAGTAAAGTATTTTAAAATTTATTGGAGATTCTTTAGAGCTAATTTGGATCAAAAGATTTTAAAAAATTAAAACTTTGTTTAAGAGTTTAATTAAAAACCAAATATTTCTTCTATTTGTTCTAATTATTTTAGTCAAACCTAAATTTAATATAATCAATGATTGAATTTACACAAAATAGTCATTTTTGGTCATGAAAATGGTGGAAGACTTCAACGAAATATTAACCAAGGTATAATCTCAATTATATTTAAATTTGATGCACTTAAGTGAAGTAATTGATGGTTTGGATAATTTGGGAAAACCAAAACACAAAAATGAATAGGAAGATTGAATGTCCGAATTGAAGGCTATAAAATAGGGTTTTGGTCATAGAAGAAGGAATAGCATTACTATAAAGAAATTAGAGAAGATTATAAGCTATTATGTAGACAATTGGGTGAATGAATTATCATCAAAGCATCCACATTGTGGTTTTTTTTAATCTGAGCAATTTAGCAAGTGGAATCACAATAAGAATTGAGCATTGAGCTTATTGAATCATATGGGAGGTCTTGTTGGAAACAATTCAATTTTATGTGTGATCATGATATTAAATTTGATATTATGGACCATACACTATTTGTGCATATGTGATGATACTTGATGTTTGATATGCTAAAAGACTTAAAATTTTAATATTATTAAATTACAAATGAGCAACGAGGGTTTGCTTCATGATTTGATAAGTTTGCTAATTCATATACTATGTTGATTTCCATCAAATATTACTTTGATTTATTCATATTTTGTTAAATCTTAACAACTTCAAAAATAATATATATTTTAATAAATCCTTTAAATATATTTTTTTTGTAATCTTACATGCATGCTTACTGTGTTATAAGTTATTTTAAAGGTAAATAGATAAAGTGGATTATCAATTGTGATTTGGATAAATAAAACTCTTGAATTAACAAGTTGAGATAAATGTAAGAAGAAAAACATCATCTACTAATCACTTGAAGAAGAAAATTTGTCGTTGAAGCTATTAATGTTTCATAATTTTCAAGGACACATGAAGGATTGAAACTTACTTTCCATGCTTAATAGCTTGCACTTTACTCATGAGATCACTAGCATAACATTTATAAGAAATTACTCTAATTGCTAAAACTTAAATAGCAACTTAATTAGGATCAATGAAACTCACTTGTGACTGTTACGAGTTTATAAGAAATAGTCAATAAAGAATAATGAAATTTTAATTTATAAAATTTTAGTTTTAAAGTAGATAAATTATACTGATCATACAATATGAAACTTATCTAGTACAATATGAGTATCTTATTGAGAGTATACAATCAGAAGTTCTAACAATTTAAGCTACTAGCGCTCTAAGTGATTGAATGATATGATCATATGATCAGGTGATATGATTTATTCAAGTGACAAAATGATTTAGTGGAGCATGCACATTGATCGACCTATTTAGAATAGGAATTCTAAAAATTTTATGCAATACAATATTATTCATCATACGATATTATTGGATTAAGAAAATATATCATAAATAAATCAAAATATTTGACTATAAAAGTATTTATCAAACTATACAAATAAATAAATCATATAATATGACCAATGAAATTAAATAGAATTTAAACTAAGTCTTACATTTGTACTATCCCAAATTTTTTTGGATAATATATGTTAAAAATAATTTTAATCATTAAAAAATCATTGATAATCATGTGTGAGGGTCTTATGCAATACAAACAATATATAAACCTCTTTAAATATAAAAAATAGATAGATGAGAGATTGATGATTCATTTATGACCTAAATGGTAAATATTGGAAAGAAAATCTAAGAGTTTATTTTAGTAATTGTTTTCCATATTCATTTGTGAGCGCTTTGAGAGAGTTAGAAGTTTATCTTGCAAAAGTAGTTCCATTGAGTGAAAGGATAAAAGCCATGCAAGCTAACATCATGTAGTATTTTGCATTACACAAGCTCCATTTCAATTGATAACTTTGTTTTCACAATACATTAGATTGAGTTGATTATATTTATATATCTTGTTCACATGCAAGTAAGCTTGTGTCCTATACTTGTTTGTCATATTTTAGTTTTTTACTCATGCTCCTACTGCAGTGTAGAGACGGTTGTCCATGCTGGTGATCGTATTTTGTGAAATGGTTTCTTGGTTGTAGCTAATCTATGAAAATCTCAATTTATTTTGGGATTCAACAATCAGTTGTGATAAATGAATAATTTTATTAGTAGTGTTTAAGCCTATTGCATAGTGGTTGGCTTGAGGCTAAACTAAACCTCCTAAAATTCTTATTATATTTTATTTTCACTTATTACTTACATCTTATTTAATACCTTAGTGAAATGTTAACATTATTGCTATCTAATAAGAAAATCAAAAGAAGGTGTGGAATATTCAAAAAAAGATTGATAACAAGAATTGCTCAAATATTGTTAATACAAAAAAGCTTTATTTGTTATTACTTTTGAAAAAGACTTTGCAAAAATCTTATATCACCAATTCACAACCCATGCCACCTTGGTGTGCCTTGCATCTTCAATAAGTTTTAATTATATAATACATGACTACTATTACAATTTTACTATTACATGTTGTATGGAATAATAGTTAATATAACAATTATGAAAATTAGTAACATTATAAAAATATTTTTAAATTGGGTTTAGAATCATCAGTATGAAAAAATTGCTAGGTCTATTAGATTTTAAGATAGACAAGATGATTCACAAAAAGGCATAACCCAAAGAGGAAAGGCTTTTAAATGTATAAACTGATGGTGAGAGAATTATCATATAAAACTTAATCTAATGAAAAATTCAAAATCTTATTAAACTATAAAAAAGGTCAAGGGACAAACTATAAAGAAATAATAAATTAAAAGGAACAAGTAAAAAGAAATAGTATTTATTATTTAGGACATACATGGTTGTCTATTTAGCTTGTGACCTAAGCATGCAATTGACCCAAATGTATAATAATTTGTATTATAAATAAATAATTTTCTATTAAGTATATAACAATAACTTAACATTTTTGGCATTAATAATTATAGGTGACTCTGATGCGCTTCATGAGATTTAAGAGTGAGAAAATATAACTTAGTGTTGTTTTCTTTACTAATTTTCTAGATATTATGTTTAAAGTTATATGATGGGATTAAATTGTTATGATAATTAATTCATTTGGTTTAAAATATATGTTCACATACTTGATTTTAATATGAGAATTTGTTATAATTTTGTTGGAATTTGCATTTTTTACTACAAATTTAATGAAAATGTAGATTTTAAATATGTGATATTTTTGTTGTATGATGAACATTCTTCTAAAGGATTATTTAAGAAAAATGTTCTTTTTAATCAATATTTTTTTTTAAATTAAGAAAATATATTTATAAATAAAAAGATGAGGTTTATTATACATATATTATGACCTTTTAAATTGGTAAAAGAAGAAATATTGGAAAAAAAGAGAATTTTTAAGTAATTTTTTTGTTAATTATTATTTTATAAATATAAATAAATGATAAGAATCTTATAGGGATGAAAGATGCTTATCATTAAGTTTAAATAAGATAAGTTGAAATGTGCTAATATTAAAGGTTGACAAATTTGATAATAAGCCAATTAAGAGAGGCAAGAGCTTTTAAGAAAGTTAAAGTAAGAACATTGGTTTTCAAGTGAAGAAAGCATAATAAAAATTACTCAAATGCTTGCTTTTTCATTCATGATTAATAGACCATTGAATTTTAACAATGTATGGCATATTAAATTACCTTCCTGTATGGGTTAATGAAGCATTAACTTTGACAAACAACAAGTTTTAATGGAGGTTGCAAGGAGCAAAACTAGGATTACTATATCTTAGAGGAAGTATGTGCTTGATCTTTTGCAAGATACATGTATGTTGAGATGCAATCCAGATGAAACACTTATGGAAACCAAAATTAAATTAGAAATTGAAGGTGCTGAGGAGATTAACTGAGAATTCAAGGTGGGAAGCTTATCAACTTATCGCATACTTTGCCAATCATAGCCTTTGTGGTCGTGTTATAATCTAATTTATGCATTCACTTAATGGAAAATATTTTTATGTTGCTTATAGGATTCTATGGTATCTAAAGTGTACTAATGAAAAGGGACTTTTCTATAAGAATAGTGACTATAGGAAGTTTGACATCTACACTAATGTAGATTAAGAAGGTTTCTTCATTGACAAAAAAACCTACTTAATAACTTCTAGCTTCTCCGAGTTACAAGATCACCATTCATAAAGGGTGATCTTGTAACTTGGAGAAGTTAGAAGTCATTGGTTATTGTAATTAGCATAGAAATAGGGTTTGGAGCCTTGGTACATGACATATTTGAAGGAATTTGACTAAGAGGATTACTTAGTAAGTTAAAATTTGCTAATTGTTCATATATGAACCTGTATTGAAATAAAAAGGTAGTGTTGATCTTTTTCCACATTTTTATAGACTACAATTGAACTAAGGATGTCAAAGTAGATCATTATTTCATCAAGTAGAAGATTAATAATGAGAGTGTTGCATAATGTATATTCGTAGTAGAGAGAAAACAAGAGATGTTTTGACAAAGAACCTCTATAAAGAAAGTTTTGAGGACAAAGTGAGTAATTTGAAAATAATTAATATATACGTTCCATCTTCAGAGGGAAAGCTAGAATTCAAGATTTTTAGGTTAATTTCTTGGCTAATTTGGTTAATATATCAAATCAAATTTCTTAGCAGATTTGGATGATATATCAAATTAGATTTTATTTGATGTTAAGTATTATGCAAAATTAGATTTCTAGGTTGATTTAGGTGATATACCAAATCAACTATTTTGGCTCCTTTTTTAGATTGTTGTTGTTTTTATTTACTTGTTTTATATCAAATCTCTATTCCTTTATCAAATGGCTCATGTGTCATTTCTTTAGGAGGTTGTTTCCTTTTTTGTAAAACAAATGTCCTTCTCATCTATTTATATGGTGCTTGATGATGCATCAATAGGAGTTGAAGGCTATCATTTCTCTATCTAAGGTTTTAGTCAATTATGATGAACAAGCTCATTGTCATTTATTTTAAGCTTAGCTTTTGTAATGCATACATAGAGGTTGAATAATTGTTTCTTCCCAACTTCTATCCTTATATATATTAATTTTTCATATTTAAAAAGAAAGTGATCTATAATTGAACTTTCAACTTTTCAGTGACCTTTGGGCACTATCCTTTAGCTTGCGAGATCACCTTACCTACACATTTTCTTGGATAGCTTTACTTTTGTCCTAGTCTCCTTTGGTGATTTGTCCAACAAACATCGTAGATAGTCATGATTGTCTCTTTCCCCTTTCCCTATTAGTATTATTAATAAAACAAAACAAATTCTTTCTTTTATTGGTGCCTCATTCAGATGTTAGACTTAACACCCTCCTTGAACTACATTATTATGGTTCCTACCCTGTTGTTGACCTTTGAGCCACTATCTTTTGCTCTTATAGTAGTTCATCTTCTAATTGCCTCATGGGATATAAGTGAAAGGAGATCTAGCTTGACTAACATCATAAGTCTTTTCTTATGTTCTTTACAACTTTCCCACTTCTTGTAAGATTTTTTGTTTGGTGTAACATTTTGGCTAATGAAACCTCCCATTAAAATATTTGGCTTTTATGTAAAATCTATTAACTTTGCTTTATAAAATCAGGCTATGACCCTTGCTACCTCCAAGAAAAAAAAAGGTTGTCATGCATGTTATATTTTCCTCTACTCCTAGCCTTTTTAATCTTACTCTAATTCTATTTGCTCTTGTATTGAATCTAGCATTTTTCTCTCTTAATTTAACATCATCTATTCAATATTTAACATGCTTATAACAACTTAGCAGTTGCTCTTCAACTAGATTTGCTACATCAATCTCCCAGGTTCATTTATTTTTCAATTGACTATCATTTAGACCCTATTGTTTGCAATTACTGATGTTAGAAATGGATGAGAAAGGATAAAATTGAAGTTATTTAAGAACTTTTGAAAATAGGTTTGTTGTTTGGCCTGATGTTCAACAAAATATTGCAAAAAATTACGGCTATTTTGAAGAAAAGTATATAATAAATTTTTTAGTAAATTTTATTTATATTACTAATATTACTTTTAAACAAAGGCCATATAATCAAGAGAAGATTGGTAGTCGATATTTGGAAGCTACCCATCTATTGTAGAAAATGCATGCTCCACTTCAAATTATCACTCTCTTCTTATTTTCTTCAAATCCATCCCCTTGTTTTGGTTCAAGTTAACGCTCACAAGAGGCTAATTTTGTAATTCAGTGATAATAAATTTTACTACATGTGACACCATGGTTTTCCCCATTACTATATCTTTTTCTATCTCTGATACTTCTTGTCCCTTAAAATTCACTTGTTGAGATGGACCTGAACTTCCTCAAGGTGAGTACCTACTCATCACACCCAATCCAAAAAAATTACATCAAATTTTTTTTATTTCATGTGAGAATGGTACCATGGGTAAGCAATTAAAGCATGTATTCTGAAGTCCAGTCCTTTCAAAGCTCAATTCATGACACATGAGCTCATCTCTACCACTAAAATACATTTTTATCTTTTGCAACAATACATGGGGCTCTTTTCGACTATCATCGAAATAATGGCAAAGTAGTTTGTGATCATGTGTGTTGCAATTATCAAGTCTTTTGTCAATGTTTTTTCCTAACCAAAGCCCACAAAAAGTCAAGTCTTGACATACAATTGATCTTATTTGAAATCTCTTTCTTGGAAATTGAGAATAACCATTAGCTCCCCAGCGACCCAAGGAGTTCCTCATCCTTTGATGGACCCAACATTAGCTCTTGCCAGAGTGAAGAAGTAGATTCAATGCTCTACTTTGCACTTATTCAATAGCACCCCTCTCTCTGACATTTCTTTGAATTGAGATCCTTCATAGGATGTTTCCATGGTCAAGTTATTGTTGATGACTTTATTCAATGACTTTATGGATTTAAAGATCCTTTATAATTGGATTTGTTAGCTTTATTAAACCTAAAAATCTCTTCCAAAATTCATCCAACAGAATTAAGGCTAGTCTATCCAAGTATACCGATAACGCTTGGACGATGAGTTGTGGGAAGCTGATTCATGAACGCAAAGTTCATCAAATGACTCTACTGAGGACTTTAAGCCTCGAGATCTCACCAAATAATTTTTCAAGTATTTTTTGGCAATTTCAGAGTAAGTTTGAGATCAAATCCAGATGACATATGTATGAAATATGAGGAAAACCTTGAAAAAACAATCTCATGGAAGAAGGGGGCTCATCATTCCAAGGAAAATAATTATTTGAGTAACAAAAGAGCTCAAACACAATACAAGAAGATGGGGTCTTGGTTGAATAATAGATGTTAACTAAGACTTGGTGGGAGCCCTCTAGTTGCATGCCTATGACAATAATAAAGAGAGATGGCCATTATTGATTCCTTCAAGTGATGGAGCTAAAAATCGTGGTTGAAGTTTATAATGCAAGTAACACTTAGATGCCATCCACGACACTTAATACTTTACAGCATTAAAGGCCTTGTTTGATAGAATTTTGAAGGAATGCATAGCCCAAGAGTGCAAGAAGGAAGATGGGACTTTTAAACACACTAGGTGAGTATTCTTAGAAGGGCTTGCCCTTAAGCTTTCTTTTTCTCTTGCCCTAGCAAGGCTATCTACAAAGCTGAAATATGAATTTATCAAACAAACACTTGCTATTTTTGAGTTTTTGGTTGTTTATATTGATGTCATTGGTGGACATTAAAAAAATTGTTGGGAATGAGAAAGAAAAACGTAGAGCACTAATTGAATGTGAAGCTAAGATTCATTCCTATTAAGCAAAAGAAGAGGTCCTTATCTCAGATATGCAAGAAATCATTTTTTAAAGATCAATAAATGAATAGAGGTAGGCTTCATTCATTCGATTTAGTATCCATACTTGTTGGAAATATTGCTCTCATGAAGAAGAGCAATACTAAATTGGGGGTTTTATATCAACTTCAAAAATTTCAACATAGCATGTCAAAAGCAGTTTTACCCCTTGACTAAGAGTGACAATCATTTGTTAACTACTAGTGGTTTCTTATAATTCAGTTTTTTAGTTGCTTTCTTAGTGCAACATTAGAACTGCTTGCACAAGTAGTGGAGCGAAGAATGCTTTAATAATTAAACTTCACACCTTATGCTATTATGTAATGCTTTTTGGCATAAACAAATGTTGTGGCAAATTATTAGAATTGTTGACTTTGTCTTCAAGAGTTAGATTGGTTAGAACATGCATATATTAACGATATGCGAAAGATCAAAAACTTCAAGAATTACTTTGATGACATTAATGAAATTTTAGAGACCTTTAGGCGGAACAAAAGGCCAAGATGGAATGGACGATGTAATGTGAGCATTTTTGGAGCTTAAAAGGTAATTATTGCTTTGTTCTTAAAAAGTTTGCAAGAATGTGAAATGTCCTTATTATAGCCTTTTGCAACTGAGGTGGTAGTTAACTTTCTCTTGTCTGAGAGCTTGGGGGATCCAATTCCACATCTACTATACCTATTAAGCTTTGAAAGACAAAAACTTTACCAAGATGTATAGGTAGCATCATGAAGGTAAGGACTAAGTTTTAAGGGCACATTTTCACCATGTCGCTATGAGATCAAAAGCTTGTTTACTACATCTTCCAACTAGCAAATGTGTTAGATAAATTGAGAAAATAGGCAGTGGAATTCATTGACTATAAAATTAATAATGTGCCAACTATTAAATCTCAGTTGCTTATTGACTTCATAGGCAAACAAGGGGTCTTAGAAAGTTGTCAATGGTAAATCCCTTTTCCTAAAAACTAGTGATTGATGGTGCTTCAATTAGGAAAGCATTGGGATTGAGATTGCCTTAACCAATCTCTAATAGTTCAAGGCCAAAGAAGTCATCTACATTGGTTTCGTTATGACCAATAACCAAGAAAAGAAGGAGGCTAGCTTGCCAAGATTGTTTAACCAAGGTGATCGTGGACAAGTGATGCTTTGTTGCAACTTTTTGACCGTCAACTTACTAGATCAATGGACTATTTGACACTCGAGACCCAATTCCAAAAAGGTGTTGATGATTGGCACAAAATCTCCTTGCATTGGGAGACCAACATATGGTAAATCCCTTCAATGACAATTAAGCTATTGTAGCCAAGTTAGTAACATGGCTTTTTATTTGTCATCTTAGCTTGATTGAGTCTCAATGACTCATTTATGGAAGTTAGTCCTTCACCCAATTGGATTGATCTTAGAACATTCAAGTTTGCCTTGTTATGTCATCCATGAATCAATGGTCAAGTGGAAGCACCTAATAAGAATTTTGATCCTCAAACTTGATTGATGAGTGGAAAGGAAAGTGGTTTGACAAGCTCTTCGATGTCTTGTGAGCTTTCATACAACATCTTCAATGATGACAAGCAAACCACATTTCTCCTTAGTTTATGATGCAATGATTGTTACATTGATGAAGCTCATTTTTTTAACACAATGAGTGTAAGAAACATTTTGCAAAAATAAGAAACCTTGACTAGAGTAGGAACAATTAAATAAGGAAACATGGGTTTTGGAGAATGGCAAACTTAAAGATCATGATTCCATGCCGAGTTAATACAAAAAGAGCAAAAACACATCATGCAATGTTAGTTCAACAAACATGCTAAAAAAGGCACATTCCTTTTTAGAGACCATGTGTTTCACAAATGTGTGATGCTATGGGGATGAGAAGGAATTGAAACTTTTGCTCAAAATTTAGAATTCCCTTACAATGTCAACAATGTAGTCTACAATGCGACGATTACTTTATAAATGGAGCTCATTCTTTCAACACATTGAATCCATGTTATGCTTTGTAAAAACAAGAAACAGTGGCCAGAGTGGGAGCAATTAAATGAAGAAGCATAGCTCTCAAGCATGGCATACTTAAGGATCAATGATTCCATGTCGAGTTAAGACAAAAAGAGCAAAAGCACATCATGAAAGGTTAGTCAAACACATCCAAGTGCACACTCCTTTCTAAAGGCCATGTGTTGAACAAATGTGTAGTATTGACGAGGAATTGAAAATTTTGGTTCAAAATTAAACATTCCCCTACATTATCAAACAATGTAGTCAGTCCAAATGCTTACAAACTATAAAAGGAGGATAAGGAGGAAATACCTCGAATATGTAGTAGAGACTTAAGGATTTGTATTCAACTTCAATTTTTGAATGTTACAATTGTTTTGCTTCTAATATTTCTCTTTACTTTTTAGGAAGTCGCACACATTTAGTTTCTAGACCACACGAATGGTCAACATATAACGATGTGCAATTCTCTTCACAAGCTAAATCTATAGCATGATATAGGCTAGGTCTTATCAAAGGTTTAGAACTCATGATTCATTCACCTATTGGATTCTTTACTCAAGAACCAATCTTGGCGCAAGCCTTTTGCCACACTGGTAGTCTTTCAAAATTTAATAAGGTTAAATTAAGGATAAATTCTTGAAGCTAACTCAATGGCTTGAAACTTAGGGGAGTCCTACATAGAATTTTCTTGCCCACTATTTGCTTGATTTGCCAACATCTCTTTGACCTCAGCGTTTCTCTATAACTTCACAAACCAATTTGTGGCTCAAGCATCTTACTACATTGCTATTCATTTAATCACATTAAGTCTTAGTAGTGGGTCAATTTCTTGTGATTATCTCCTCCTCACAAGTCGTAGTCTAACACTTAAGAAGTCCCATCAAGAGATATCCCCTTATTGTGCTCTTAACTAATTGATGATTGCTTATCTTTGGCTTGCATAAGTTGCCTAAAATCTTAATCTATGATTGAGCTTCTAATTATACTAGTACCTATCTAGTACTCATTGAACTTTAGTAGAAGACTAAACTTTTATGGCTATTTCCTCCTCTCGAGCCCATGACTTGACATCTAAGAGCCCCACTCCCCTTATCTATATGCTTATCTTATCAACATTTATTTATCCTTGGCCTATTTGAGAGATCCCAAAAAAGTTTGAGCTTGTCTCTACTATGGTACTCATCATGACTCACTTAACTTATTGTTTCCATGACATGTTACTTGTTCAGTCCTATTGAGATTTGGCCTTTGTAGGTTCCTCCAACATTTCGACACCTGATTTTCTTGTTTTGTCACTACCAAGTTATTGCTAGAAACCATGCCAAACATATGATGACATATTAGATGAAAACTTCTCAAACATCAAACACAATAATGCATTCATTAAAGTTAAATAAGTATTTCAACAAAACCCTAAACCATTGAACATTATCTATTAGCTTAAAGATAATCATTATCTATGTATTCAAAGGAAATGAGTTCATTCGCCATGTCTATGTACTAATTTTACTAAGAAAAGTTCTTCCTCAAAAAGTCATTATGGAATTTGTTGATTGCTCCAAGAAACATGTCATTTTGAAGTCCTAAAAGTGGTTAGGCATCTTCAGATGGAAGACATCTCACTCCAAGATTTCTTTAGCTATTATCCTCTCCTATAACTCCTTTTAACTACCCTTGATTAGGTTTAAAGGCTTACAATGGCCTCATGGAGGTTCTTACTCTTTCCTCTCCATTATAGTTGGTGCAAAAATTTAATCAATCCAATTTACCAGCTTTTTAAGTCTCCCATTCTTCTTGAGAGCATTATTATGCCTTCCTATGATGAAATGATGGTCCTTCCAAAGCTTGTAGAGCTTTTAGTCCTTTGGTCTTCTTTGTCAACACTTGATTCTCTATCCATATTTCCCTTAGTTGATGAATAAGCTCATTTAATGCTCCTCAGCATACTCTTTCAAAGGTTGTGTAGTCAAGTCAGGACTCAATTGTGGTTGATAGTAATTGTCAAGAATTGATTATCTTCTTATACATCAAAAACATTCCAGTTATCTTTTGGAAGGTTTAAGAGGGAACTCAACCATGGTAGGCCTAAAGGACGAGGCACCCAAAACTATCATTTTGTAAGATTCATCAAGTCTATCTTCTTAACTCATTCTCCATCATTTCTTGACACCTTGAACTCTTATTTATACTTATTCAATGTTAGGAGGTAGCCTATTGCCTTTTGGAGCACTATTTGCACAATCTTCCTTCCTCATCATAAGAAACAACTAGCATCTTGTTAAGCACTTAGCATGGCCACTATAAGATAACAAAGGAAATAGTGGGAGAATCATTATCAGCCCTCTTCTTCGTCTTTGTTGTCCTTTAATTCCTCTTCACTTCTTGTTCTCCACTAGATTCACAAGAGATTCACCGTGGACCTTTGGAATCATTTTTTTAACTTCTTGGGTAATTGCCTTTACATTTGAATTTTTCTTCAACTTAGTTGGTGATGTTTGGAGGGGGGAGTTGCTTGGTCATTTCTTTTTGTGAACTGAGGATTCTTTTGTTTAGTTGAATAGTCAAGAAGAATGAGTGTAGCCTTATCCTTAACTCTTTCAATTGCCAACTTGTACTCCTTTTGTTGAATGCCAAGATATTGGTACTGTACCTATCTAGTTCTCTAGGTCTATAATCATTTGCAACCTCAACAAAGAGATTTATTAGAGCATTAAAGTTTCTTTAAACATATTACTTTGCAAGGTCTTGTCCTCACTTAATAATCCTAGAATGGCAAATTGGTCAACATCAACATTTGTAGAACCTTTATCCTTGTGGTCCCATCCTTTGACAAAGACCCACTTGGTTCTTCAATTAGAAAACAAAGAGTATAAAGTGAAGAGCTCTATTTATGGCCACCATTGGAAAAAGGACAACCAAGGATATCTATCATTTTCTTCATTATGTCAATAAAGCAATACCAGTTCAAGTTAAAATTGCATTGCATTATAATTGACAACACCAAAGCAACACAAAATGTCATCATTGCTGCGTTTGGCCCTTGCTTTTCTAGAACCAACCCATGGTGGTTCAGCATTGAGGCAAAAATATCTTAAATGGAGAGATTGAGACTTCATAAAAAAAAACTCAGTGAAAACATCAATTATCTCATCAAAACACATTTTAGAATGATATTCTAGTAGAATGTTGTTGCCTCAATCTCTAGAATAAGAAATTGCATATGTAGGCTGTCCTTAAAATGTCCTTGCTTTTGATGATTGTGGCAAAAGAGGTTGAGTTACTCATAAACCTCTCTTTCAAACCCAACTTTTCGACAAGCAGTACTAACAACTCAAAGAGAAACACAAGAATGCCAAGGAAGAAAAGCAAAATAGACCTCCCTCTGCATCTTTAGGTTCCTTGCACAACAAACCTTGTGTGTCTTGGAGATGATAATTCACCTCCTCCTAATGAGTGAATTCATTGAACAAAGCACACAAGTCCAAGGATGTTAATATCATGCTTAGTTAAATAATCTCTAGTTTCCTTATTGTCTTTTGAGAGTTATGTCTCAGCATGCACTCTGCATCCCTTGATGAGTGTATCACCTTATACTTCAAATTCAAATTTAAAACCCAAGTAAATATCAAGAGTCACTTCAAATTCAAAATATTGAACATGCACCAAATACTTATCAAACATGATATTGCAATTGTGAAGTACATAGTTTAGAAAAAAGGATTTTTGACTCCTTACCCACATAATAGTAAAAAATATGTCCACCAAGGGCTTATAGATTTCAAATCCCAACACTATCGATGTTAGGCTTGAGTCACCCTTTGGTATCAAAATGGTATTGAATCCATTGCTCTACCTTTTCCCTTCAGATTTCAATGCTTTGCTACCTAAGAAAAGTTCTGATGATCGTTTAGTAGGGAGTTCGGGAGAAGTCATACATCATCGGCCTATCTTTTTGGAGAATTATGAATAAATTCTTGAGCGAAGTATAATATGCATCCATGTTCCAAAGGTAGAGTAGAGTAGAATCTACATCCCTTGGATAGAGATGAGACAAACCTTTTCTCACCTTGCCCCACATATAGATTTACTTGAGAATGCTTTTGGCAAGGCTTCTTTCATCTACATCTTAAACTCTTGAGGCTTTTCTTGCAAGTTTTCCTTTTCTAATTAGAGATTCTAGGTGCAAGTTTGTTTCTCCTCCAAACGCTTGACAAAAATGCAAAGGTCTTTCTAATAAAGGTGTCCCATCTCCATCTACCTTCTAGTTGTTGTGTATGAAGAATAGCATGGAATTTTTCTATGCTTTTTTGGTATTGCTACAATTGATCATATCAATAATGTACCCAATATTAGTTCAAACATCCTTAAATATCTGGAAGATGACCTTGCATCAACAACTAATAGATGTTTAAGTCCTTTCAACTACAAAGGTTGCAAAGTTAGTGACTCTCAAAGTAAATCCTCATTACAATTAAAAAAATATGTTGTGATCATAATGGGCTTTGTAGGTACCTTGATGGGCATTTCTACTATTTTCTCTTTAATAAGCTATTTCATCATGATCATGATATCTTCTATTCCTACAAGCACTACCCCATTTCCCCTATTAGAGCACCCACATGTAACTAAAAGTCCATAGTTGACATTTGCATGGACGTGTCATTAGTCCATAGTTGATCAAAATGCTAGGACAATAATCAAAATGTGACTATGAATGGGTGTGATTCCTGATGTGATGTCTGCGATAATGATAAGTTACTAGTGGTGGTGGCAATACAAAAAAGGATGTGGTGGGAGGGTACGAAATAGGGAATTTTATCATATTTTGGGTTGAGTCTAAGAGAGGCAAAACATAAGCATGGAGGCTAAATCTTAGGGAGTATAGAACATGTAAGTTTTGGTTATGTGAAAGATTGTGAAAATTCACTATGATGACTTTTTTTTTAAGGTGGTGAGAACTTAACCATATTTTATTACTATGGAAGCATTATACAAAAACTCTATGTGGGAACCAAACATTCTAACATGAGTTTTTCATGATCAAAATGTTGGTTCAAGCAAGAAGGCTTGTAAATACTGAAAAAAATGAAAAGAAGATAAGATAAAGATTGCAAAATTAATTGATCTAGCTTTCCTTGCACTTTCAACAATGAGGCCACTAAGATTACTTTATCATTTGTAACTTTGAGAATGAAAGTCATGGCTAGTTATGTGAACTTATACTCCATAAAATTTAACACCATTTAAAGCATATTTTATATGGTAAAATGTAATAACATTGAGAGCTTATGATTGTTTCAACTTGTAGAGAATCTGATTTGAAAGTTCACTTTTGGTTGATGAAATATAGCTTGAATGAAATTGAAATTTTAAACTTAAGCCTGAAATGTGATGTTCATCAAGAAACTACAAAACAAAATAAGTCTTACATAAGGCTTTCTCTAAATGTGAACAAATGTTTTTTGTATATTTTGAGTTAAACTAGGCTATACTTTGTTGAAAGAATGAGGGGAGAATGGTGGAACCGAGGGATTGAAAGGTGAGGAAGCTTTAGAAGCCATAAGGAATAATTTTGGTAGCATTATGACATCATGCTACCACACTTGCATTGCATCAATTTCCAAAAAAAGGAGTTTAGCATCACACTAGAATACCTTGAATGTTCTCCCTTGGATAATCTTTCCAAAGGGCCATGAAATCATCATGAAATGGATCAATTCTTCTTCTAAAAGTTAAGGGTTTAAAGGCAAAGGAAGGAGGGGACGCCTCTAGTAACCAAAGGAGACTACACCCCGAGTTGATGGCTTAACATCTAGTGTAGTTTAGCTTTATAGAACAAACCTTTTGAGGCAATTTGCTTTATATAAGATTTGGTGGCTTGCCAACCTTTTAGGGTAGTTTGGTCCACACCTACTTTCTCATCTGAATGAGACAGTCATCATGCTTATTGCCTAATCATTCAAGACAAGTTTTGGATTATCCAAGGAGTTCTAGATTAACCTTTAACCTTCAAAAAAATCCAAATAGATAATTGTCTATTGTATCAAGGATGATTAGCAATGAATCCAGAACATTTGATTCAGTATACCCATATGTAGTGCTCATGTAAATCCCAAATAACCTTAGCATACGTGATCTTATGTATTGTGACAAAAATTTACATCATATACGATATACAACTAGCAAATATTTTCAACTATAGGAAAATAAAAAAATGTATATGTAATATTTTGCAACACTTGTAGATGCTTGATGTCATATGAAGATATTTTGATGAGTGTTGGTCAGGCTCCAAAGCTGCTTCATCTACTAGAAAATATGTATGCTACTCTTCAACATGCTCATGAATTGAAGATTATTATGTGTGTTGTCTCATGATCTTTATCTATCATGCTAGTGTTTGCATTCTCATCAAAATGCAAGTGGAATTGATTCCAAAAGTAATGAACAAGAAAATCTCTTCAGAGAAGGTGAAAGATAGAACTCGCTTGACATATGAACATTATTTCACTAAATTTGACCATATAAATTGTTGCCCCTTCAACAAAGAAAGATCATCATGCTTTTGACCTTAATAGCCTCCTTTCTCTCCATGCAAAAAACTAGCTGCCATTCCTCTCTACTTCCAATCTATGGCCTAAACATGTACTTTACTTCTAATTATTACTCTTCTTGTCTTCCTTGTGTACTATTCTTTTTATAAAGGTACATTGAGTTAAACTCTCCAAGAATTCAATTTCTTAAATCTCTAAGATATTGAATCATTCAACATCTAATATCGTGATTTTCCCTCTTCGTGGAGTTTATCAAGTAAAAATTATTGTCACTTGATATAATTGTAGTTTTTAACATTTTGAAAACCTTTAATCCACTAACCTCCACTTCCTAAGTTTCATTGAATACTTATTGCTTAAGTCACTTGTTTATTCTTGAAATACGAACAACTATATTATCGCTATTCATTGGTGTACCCAATTTATAGTTTTTGAGACAAGTTCATCTTGTCACTAATTATTATGATTTAAACATTTAATGTAATCTAATTTTAGATAAAGTTAACCCTAAGTTAAGCCAGTATCCCTTAACTCTTGTTAAATCTTCTGTCTCTTACTATTATGTATCATGACTATCATCATCCTCTTTTTTCCTCCCTCCCCCGATCCTCTTCCCCTCTATCTCTCTCTCTCTCTCTCTCGTACTTTAGATCCATAATGAGCTAGCAGCCATCACCAATTGTTAGAGTATCAAACATAAGGTTCAATGTAACCTTGCTCCTTGCCCTCTCTTAGACTTTGCACTTGAGCTAAAATAGTGGATTCCTTGTTTTTTTTGAAAATCTTTTTGTTTTAATAGACCATCCTAATGTAATTTGTGCTTTACTTGGTCAATTTTAAAGTGTTCCTAACTTTGCTTAACCAAATCCTTAAGGACAATTTTTGGCATTATTAGGTGTAGTAAAAACCTTCTATGCTCTTGATTAACCAAATATAGCCTAACAAAAGGTGCAAACCAGCTTGAATGAAATTGTATTATCTCTTTACTCCATTCTTAAACTATTTGATGGATGTGGATCTATTGATCAGTTGACTAATATTATCTATTTTAGATGTCCAACTTGTCTTTGAGATACTTTTCTATTGGTTTTTGTTGAAACAAAATTGCAATTATCATTTAATAAAGTATTTTATCCAAGAAGAAAATAAAGAATGAAGAAATTGTATTATTTATCAAATAATGATTTTGGTTATAAAATGGTTGAATTTATTATTTTTTTTACATGACCATACTAACATGTTTCAAGAAGATTTGTAACTTGTCTATCAGCCCTCCCCTCTTTCTCTCTTGCACCATAATTTTGGTGACCTTCATTGGAGTGAAAGCATCAAGGACTAGCTTAGTGATGCTGATATATTCCTTGCCCTACCCACTCGTTGTCCTTTGTGAAGTTGCTTCCATGGCTACTCCATCTCTCCAATCCCAAACATATTCATTGTTTCCCACTAAGTTGTTGGTGCTCAAATCTTCCTATTGTCCCATAGCATTTCTAATCTTGCCAATATTCGTAAGTTCTTCCATTATTTTATTATTCAAATCTTGTCACTGTTAGGTCAGCATCTTTTCTTCTCATATTGTTGTACTTATGTATTGAAGTGTACTTTTGATGAAATCACTTGCTTAAGCGTTTTACATTTGAGCTGTTAGGATCAAGTCTTTGCATTATTAGATCAATTTTATTCTTCCATTTTCGTTTTTTCTTTTTTATTTACAGTTATGTTTTTATTGTTGCGTATTATATTTTTCTTATTCTATGCTAGAAATCTAAATGATGTTATTGTTTTGAAGGTTGAGGAGGCTGTCTTACTTTCAATGGCTAAACATAGATTCTCAAATATTAAAGGTGATTATTTTACTTATGTTTTTGTAAGGTTTTAAGTTATATATTTGTTTTTTAGTTCTCCAACTTTTTGTCTCTTTTTAGCATTTCTTGCATTTAGGTATTTCTTTGTTGTAGTTGTTTGTGTTTGCTTGGATTTACACAGATCATTTATGTGAGGGCAAGTGGATTTATGAGTGTTAGCTAACTTGGTAAATATATAAGTTTTGCCATGGAACTTGGTTTGATCTCCATCACAATTTTGTTTAGGTTTGCCCTTGTTCTACTTCAACATAGGAACAAACCAACTTAGCTTAAAGGCTAGAGACATCAATTTATTTTCCATTGGTTAATTTACTTGCTATTGGAGGTTTACTTCTTGTCATCTCATCATCATCATGATACCTATGATAGTTATCCTTAAAACCTTGATACTAAAACTGATATGCTTAATTTGCATCATTTGCATACTTATTATTTGTCTTCAATAGTATCCAACTTTAGTTGGTAGCAAATAGGCTACTCAATGCTAAATTGTTGTCATTGTTTGTTATGTTGCATGGTCAACCTATCGGGCATGCACATGCTAATAAGGACAACAAATATAAGAGTAAAAGGACCGTTAATCTTATGATGGTAGTATTAAGCTTACATCATCAATGACCCATCATATTCAATAAAGATAAATTCTTGAAGACTAAGGAAGAAAACAAAACAAAATGAGATTAACGTGAATGGGGAATAAGGGGGTGCCAAGGTCTTTATAAAAGGGGACTCAAGAGAGCTCTAAGAGGGATTCTATTTATTCCTAAAGTAACCATCCTATGACTACTCTTATCTCTTCTTGGATATTTTCTTTTCTTGTTCTCTTTAAATCTATTATATCATCAACTATTTTTCCTACATTTGTCTTGCTAAAAATGACAATACAAACATGAAGAGAATCTATTGTATGTAATCTTGAAATTCATGGTGAACATTGTCATTGTTGGCTTCATGATCTTACCCTATATTAAGGTATTTCATATAGAATTGCTTGTGTTCATTTTTTTCTCAATTTTGCTATACTCTGGCTCTCATGTTGATTGATGTCAATGTTCTCAATTAGCTATTATAACTAATCTATCTCTTTTGACAAGTTTAGCTTAATAATTTCTCTTTTCCCATTTATTCTTTTTGAGTGTTGCATATGATGTTGAATTTCTAATTCAGTGAAATATTTTTTCAACTTTTTAGTGTTATTCTTTTTGTTTTGCTTTTTTTTTATTTTTTGTTTACTTATTTACTCAAATTTCAATAAGCTTCTATCCTCTTAGATGCATTTTAGGTCTACTTGTTTTCCAGCAACTTTGGTAGATGCTACTTAATCATTTTATATTTCTCAAAATCTAGCTATTTTGTATTGACATTCTATATCCAATCCATACGTTCATTCCAATTTTTGAATAAAAATGGTGTTTTATAACACAAAATGAATGAGAATGCAATTTTTATTTGTATAATAGGCATTCCACATAATATAGCCATATTACATATATTTAAAATCTATATTATTTCATTTTAAAGGCAAATAGAGAAAAAATAATGAATATGTCATTAAGTTTTTGAAAGCATTGTGTATCAATAGATTCATGGTGTATGCTTGAAACCCTTGTTTGTTAATGTCAATATCATTTCATTCTTAAGAGAAAAGAGTTCAAGAAGAATAGTAGAAGTTTGGTTTTTTCTTATTTTTTACTACCTTTTGATAGATCTCAAACATTTATTTAAAGTTGTATAAGGAATATTTTTGTCATTTTGTATGGTTTTGACCATTTTTCTCACATGAGCCACTTTTAGTTTTGTGCACGACACATGCAGCGCGGCCAGTGCCACGTGCAACACCTACCACACAAGCTTTGCAAGATCTACAAGTGCAATCCATTGTGCTCACAGTTTTGCATTCATGATGGCCTTTCACAGGCTTGGTCCTTGATGCCCATGCAATTTCATTATGTGCCCAATTCTACATGCACGCAATGCCACGTTTGAAAAATGTTGCACACTTGTGAGTAGCATTGTGCCCACGTGCTTTGCAGCACTTGTCTTACTACGACACATTAATGTGCATGCCTTTTGCTGCAGTGCATCTTGTACATGCTACTTTTGAATATGCATAATTATTCTTTTTTGTTAATTTGCTTCATGAAAATGTTATTTTCTATTTTGATGTTTTTTTGATGCTAAATTGTTCAATAATTTACTAGACTTAGAATATATCCCTGATCATAAGCCTATTCTTTTAACGATTTGAGTTTATTTGAATCTTCTTCTTCTTTTTTCAAATACAACTCGAGTCTCTAGTTGTATTATTGTCAACCTAGAATATATTTCCTAATCATAGGCTTTTTTTGTTGATTTGAGTCATTTTGAATCTTTTCAAATACAACCAATTTCTTTAACTAAATTAGTTTTTCTCTCACATTAAGGTCTTCAAATTTATTGAAAATTAAGTCAAAGGAATAGATATTGACACTTCTCAAAGCTATCCAATCATAGACGGGTAATTGAAGTTTAATTTCAATCTTGAACAAACACTATAAATTCCCAGTGTTGAAGGAGAAAGACCATTAATGTCATTCTCATCATTGTCTTTAGCTATCTTGAATGAATATTCTAGCTAGAATTTCTCTAGTTGATGACATTTTCTTTGTTTTGCAAGTGGTCCTCAAAATTTTTTCTCACAGGGCATTGGGTTTTTAACATTATCTCTATTAACCACTGCATTCGTTGAGTCAATAGAGCTAACTAATTTTTTATGTTTGTTGACTGATTTGTTGGCACATTCATCTCGATTAAAGTTTCTCCAATCTTATGCTTTTCTTTCTTAGCTTACTTTTCAACTCCCTTCTTCCTAGCTTTTGCTATTGTCATTGAAATGAGGCTTTGATACCAAAATAAATTAGTGTAGTCCTTTTAACTAATTGCTTTGATACCACATATGATTTGTCTATGAGGAAAGTTTTTCTAAGGCTTCACAACAACATTATTTCGAGGTTAAATATAGCTAAAAATGAGACATGGAATGGCCAAGAAAAATTGAAAACATGAAAGAGAGAATATAAAACTTAAGATTAGAACTTAAAGAAATGCTTTGTTTCTTTTTTTCTTTTTTTTCTAAGACAAGCTTGATTTTTTCTTTTTTTGGCTTTCTTTTGATAGAAAATTCAAGCACCAATTTATATTAGTATGAGAATGGATATTTTGGTCATTTTATATGCATTTAATAAGTTTTTTCTTACATGTGTTACTTTAAGGTGGGTTGGGAATGGCTCACGTGTTTGTGGGAGGTGGAGTGTGTTGCACGTACCGTGTGGGTAAGTGTTCATGCATATGTCTTACCCGATTTGTGCACATGGTCCACTACCCTTGCAGTTTCATGCAAGTGTTATTCGCTCACACGTTGGTCTATGGTGCACCCAATCTTTTGTGTGCGTGTAGTTTCATTCAATGCCCATTTCTGTGTCGCTAAATAATCTCACGTGCTTATGAATAGCATTGTGTGTGTACTCTACGATAATCGTCTTGCTACAGCATGTGAACATGCTCTCCTACTGTAGCACACTCTGCATGTGCTTGGATGTTGCTTCTAGATGTGTGTAATAATTCTTTTTGTTGATTTCCTTCATGCAACATCAATTTTTTCTTTGAGATATCCCCAATACTAAATTGGCCAATATTTTGCTAGACTTAGAGTAGATCCTTTGATCAAAGGTGTCTTTTTTATGATACGAGATCTTCTAAATCTTCTTTTTTCTTCAAATTAATTCAACTCCCTAGTTATATTGTTGTTAACCTATAATAGTTCCTTTGATAAGATTCTCATGTGTGTTATTATTCATAATCCTTTAATATTCAGCTTTCTCTATGGGCTGATTACGCGCTGTTCCATTTAGGCTTCACCACGACTTTCATGCTTCGCTCGCCCCTTGGGGTCAATCGAGCTATTTTTGTTTTATTTTTTTAAATCCCTAAAGCCTGGATGGGACAGTGGTCAGGTCGGGTCAACCCTCTCAATGCTACAGTAAAAATCCCAAGACTAAAGTTTTTTTGTAGTATGTTGTGAGAATTGTTTTGCCAAAATTTTGAATATAAGTATGCAAAAATAATTTTATATTATGATAGTGTTACAAATGTCTTAAATGACTATGAAAAAAAATTAGTAAAAAAATATTCTTAAATAAATTTAAAAAATCAAATAACAATATCTATACTTTTCATCAATAATACTTGGCCCAAAAATCAAAATTCAACAATTATTAACTGATAACATTTTCAAATATTAATACTACTAGTGTGCCACAAAATCTCAAAATTTGGTCATATCAAATTATAGAAAAATAAAGAGAAATTCAAGTGTAAAAATTTTAGTACATGTCTTCAATTTTCTTGAAGCTTGCAATGACTCTAAGAGCTTTGAAGACTACTATTTTAGACATTTAAAGTTCATGACTTGACTTAATTAAATATTAACAATTTCACTTAAAGTAAGCCCATATGAGATATAAACATTTATGCTTGACTTATCAAACACAAGGGTGTAACAGAGTATAGTATAATCTTCATTTTGTTGAAGTTTAGTTTATTTAGGTGGAGTAAATGAACAAATTTGTTGTTTTAGAAAATCATAGATATAAAATGATTTTGATGACAAATGGTCCAAATTAAAACTTCAAAAATATGAGATTTTATGGTGAAAGTAATTAGACATTGTAATAAAGAATTAAAAAGTATTTTTTTCTATTATTTCAGAATTTTAAGTAAACTAAGATTAGATAATATTAGCTATTATCTAGTCATATATGTTAGAGAAATCTACTAGATATGAGTCATTAGTAAGTATTCTTTTCTATTATTATTTTTATTCCTAAGTTCTAAAACTCTAAATAAATAAAATCAAAACATATATCATTCTCTAGGATTTAAGTAAAATTTATTGTTATTGTTTGCTCAGTTATATTCGCCAAAAGATGTAGCATTAGTCACTTAATTATTTTTGGATTACCCTCATTCAAAACATAGATGACCTTGTAGATTAAGAAATACTAGAGAACATTGATACTCAAAAAGGTATTCTTCTTAGTAGAAAAATCATCATTATATGATATATTATTTATTTAATTAAAATTATGCTCAAATTAGGCTAAAGTGTAGTATAACTTTTCATTCTATCACTAAGAGAACAATGGAGCAAGAGCAATGATGAATGCACCATCACTATCATAGGTAAGCCTCGTCGACAAAATAGACCATGATGTCACAATTCATCTTGATTCAAGTATTAATATATCACTTTTTACATATTTATTATCCTAAATATTAATTTATTAAAAATTCACTCCAAAAAAATAAGACAAAGTCCTAATATCATATTAAAAATAATATTAAGTTAAAGATAAAGTTTGACTAGATTAATAACAAAATTTTAAATATTGTTTCTATTTTTCTCAATCTCTAATTATTATAAAAATATATATTTATCTAATTTTTATTTATTTATATAAAACTTTTTTTAATATTCTTTTTTCAAACCTTTGTTTTGTAATTCATTTTCAAATTTAAGCTAAAAAAACTTGGCAATAATTTTTTTCGTTTAGTTGGGTTTTTAAATGTTATTTCTGTTTGTTTTCTTTTTTGCTGAATAATATTTATTTGAAATAAAATACATATAGCTGCTTTGTTCGTCTCGTGGAATTATTAACAAGGCAGGTTTTGGTCATTTCAGAATCTTTGGCATGCTCGTTTCAAAAAATTACAAATTGCGAAGATCGCCCCTTCAATAGTGTACAGAAGGGAAGAGCAAAAGAAGAGATCTATCATCGTTCTCCAAACCAAACAATTCCTCGGAGAGATAAAGAAAATGTTTTTTTCTTCTTCTTTGGTTTGTAATTCTTTTATCCAATGCTTTCTGTCTTCTGTTCCTCATCCTTCTTTTCGCTGCACCTCATTAAGTTTCCACTTCATCCCTACCCCTCCGTAGGTCCATTGGATCGTTTTTCTCTCATTGACGATGCACACGAGGAACCAGAACAAGCCCGCATTGATCCCTGGGTATAATGTTTCTCAAAGCCTCTCAAATGTATGGTTCTCTTCTCGCCCTATTCAGTGTCAATCTGTTTTATGGCTAGTGTTCTCTTTGGCTTGGAATTCTTACGTGTAGAATGATTTGTAGAAGAGCAAGAACTTGGATGAATCGTAGTTAAATAGGCAACAGAAGATTGGTGGCGGGAATATGGTAGGACAGGCAAACTCTGCATGTTGTCACCTACCTCTATCGAGTATGAATACAATGTTTGGAAATAATGGAGGTGTTCCCAAATCTGCTAGCTCTAATGGAGATTGTGATGGTGTCGGGGTTGTGTTTAACTCAAGGGAGGATGCAACAAAGTTACTGTTGGAGAAATCAAAGCTCTGAAGCAAAGCAGATGTCCAGGCAACTAGGCTTCCTAATCTTTATGTTACAATAACAATCTATCTCCTTTTCTTCTTGAGTAATTGTGTTTATTCTAATTTTTATAGTTTTATTTTTGTAGGGAAGAATGAATGATATGAGAAACTATATCAAGAGGCTAATGACTTGTATTAGTTGGTACATTTGTCTAAAAGATTGTTATCTTGCGATACAGGATGAGCTCAATAGTTTGTTGGAGTCAGAAAAGAGAAAGCATTCTAAAATTGGTGAATGTTTTCAATTTACATTTTCACGCGATGAAGAATATTTTTTTACTATTAAACTTTGGAAATTTTCATTTCTTTTCAGAATCCCAAATGAATTCCAAAATAGAAGAGTTTACTTCACTGATTGAGGAATATCAGACCATGAAGGTGTCCTTAGAAGAGAATCTTAAGAGGGAGGAGTCCAAAAAATTTGTATCTTCTAAAAATTAAATATAATTTCTTTATTGAGTTATATATAATGACAATATTCATGAAACATATCAGGTTGTCATTAAAGCTTAGGAGAAAGAAGCTGAAGCAAGGGCTACTTCTGAAAATTTACGTTATGGTCTCATGGAAGTTCTTGAGAAAGCTTGAAGGAAATATTTATATATTTTGTTTTTTTGATATATTCTATATTTTGTTACTACATAGATAAAAATGATTTAAGAGACAAACAAACTATTACAAGAGTACAACAATAGCTTGCAACAGTATAACCTTCAACTATAAGCTGATGCTATCAAGAATTGTGATACCATATCAAAGTTGCAGAAGGAGAAAAATGCATTGGTGGAGATTATTACTGGATTAACAGATCAGGCTAGCTTGCTTAGGAATCAACTTGAGAATATGAGGTTGAGATTATCAATTTAAATTGAGTTTATTATCATATAAATACACTCCACCAAAATAAAAAACAAAACCTTTTCTCCATGTAATTTTGCCTCGATTATTTTCATTCTAAGTTTGTATTTTTGTTAAAAAGTATGCTACCACTCGTACTATATATACTGAGAATTAGAGTTTAGTGGTTGTGCTATCATAGCTTAAATCAATCTGTCAATTGCTTAATTTGTTATCTAACAAATGCTTTTTAATCAGCAGCCCTTTTTTAGTCTAGTAATTTGCATTAGCACATGGTTGAAATTTTTGTAGTAACAATGTTTTTGAAAGCTAGCTTGTTTTTGAAGAGTTGAGACATGCACAAGAGGAAGTTGAATTTTACTTTTTTTCATTTTTTTCAAAAATTTTAAAAAGATAAAAATAGTATTATTTTAAAATACTATTTTTTAGGTGATTTGGACAATTATTATTTGTATTTACTCATGATCATAAAAGATCAAACTTACTCCATTGTAGTTTTTTGTAAACAGAGGTAGAAAAAAAACTCATAACAATCCTTAGAAGAGATATATACTATAGTTCATTATGTAACTCAAAGGGGATACAATAGTGCAATAAATATAGAATATATAATGGAAAATTTCTATTTATAATAGAGTGAAAACCTTAGCAACAACTTGGCATTTTGAATCAAAGATCAATATTGCAAAAGATCTTCTCTAAAAACCCTGATGACAATGAGTTTTTTTCTTGTACGCTTGATGTTGGATGCAAAAGCCATTATTTTGCATATTTTGTTTGTTTGCATGTTATGTTTTTCCATTTCAAACAAACATTGACAACCTTTGAAGTTGTGAGTGACTTTACTTAAGAGCTTATTGTGATCTCTATAGTAGTCACAATGCTATAAAAGTACTATGAGTTAGCAACAATAAAAGAAATGTGAGTTGCAAAAAGATTTAGATATTTCTCTAACAAGGTACCTTTTGATATCATTGTTTTTGTTATTCATTTTTTCTTAGGTTTGTTCTTTTCCTCTTGCAAATGGAACCATTATCCCTATAACTTTGGGCTTATAGGTGCTTACTCCTCTGATGTGAGTGCTTGGGAATAAGCCTAGTTGGGATGTTGACATGTTACTTCTTTTCTTTGTTAGTTGCCCAATGTTAAATTGCAAAAAAACATGATGAGTTATTATTGACAATTCTTAGCCATGCCACTTGTTAATGCTTCCAAAGTAGCACTTGTTCGAGAAACTTTGTTAATAAATTATGGTTGGTGACTTTCAACAATTACGACTCTAATAATAGTGTTGTCATTATCATTAGAACCAATTATCAATGATCTGCTTGTGAGGTTTTCTCCTCTTGAACCTTTTTCAATAGGCTTTCTTTTTAGAATGATAACAACAGAAGTGGAAGTGTAATAATGGTGAGCAAAGGAAGAAGGAGAAAGAGAAGGATAAGTGGGTTTTTACCACAAGGAGGTTGAATTCCCCAAGAAGATTTCTTTTAAAGGGTTTTGAATTTACAAAGTTCTAATTCTCAAAACTTGTTGAATTTCTCAAGTTCTAACTTTCTATGCATTTTGACTTCTCGGATTTTTTTTAAAATTTTTTTGAATTATTTATTCATTATTTCTACCTTTTTATATAGTGGTTGGGATACAATTTTTATATATAAAACAAAAAAAGTGATTTTGATTGAAAATTAAAAATTTCTCAAAATTTAAAAATTTTGCACCTATCAACGTCTGCCTTTGCAAGCGTGCATCCTGAGGTGCACAACTGTATGACTGAGCCAAGGGTCTATCCATGCATGCAGGTAGCTTCTTGTGCGTGTAGAACACGAATTCACTTGACTGTTGATAAGGTGCACGTGCAACATAGAAAAGAAATGAACTATTGAAAATAAATGGGATATTTTGTAAAATTAATGAGGTCACCATTTGTCCATATAGCTATGGGGTTGGGTACTAAAAAAGAAATGATATAAATAACACAATTAAAAACAATAACGATCACTTGTCTTTGTGGCTAGGTGATGCAAAAACTAAATTATAAAAAAATATTGTTAAAAAATTGAGTGACTATAATTTGTCCATGTGACTAAAAAGGGTATTGTTGAAAAGGTAAAAGTAGGTAATACAATAAAAGGAAATATTTATTTATGTTACCAAGTTGCAAGTTATTAAAGGAATAAACATAAAAGTAATGTTAAGAATAATTGAGCAAGAGACATTTTAAAAAAAGAGAAATTGAATGTGAAACCATTCATTGGTATTTGAAATTAGGTGACACTAAGTCTTGTAAATCTCATCCTTAAGAACTGTTATTGTAGCTATCAGGAGCATTTTCTAACTTACCCAACCGTGCTCTTTTATTGTTAGAAAATAAAGGTATTTAGGTAATTTTGTAATGGATTAGGAAGCAAAAATTAGGTTGAGGGTGGTGGAGATTGATTTTATCCAAGATTAGTTGAAACCTTGAGTTGAACAAAACCAATAATTAGGTTGAGTGTTGGATTGAAATCAGTTTTAAACTATTTGAAATTCTAGTTTGGGTCTCAAACCGATAACCATGCATGTGTATCACTCAATTTCTTCTTTTCCACAAGCCATGTATGTGCCTTCATTTGCAAGGATATGTTTCTCCATGCCAAAATGTTTGTTAACATTTTGATTTTTCATAAAGCTGCATCAATGGGCAGCAAAACACTTAAAATTTGACTAGCACTTTGGCATTTGAACCATAGATAGTTGTCTTAAAGAAAAAGTCTTTTTTTCTTTGCAGATTTTTTCCTTAAAATCTTAGATCCTTTGATAGCCATTCCATTGGAAAGTTGTACTAGAAAACATGTCCAAAATGTATATTCATATCTGATATTTATACCACACATATTATACTTTTACTGAGCTTTAATGTTTTGCAGGAACTAAAAGGAAACATTAGAGTTTTTTGTAGAGTGTGACCGGTTTTGTTAGATGTTGATGCTAGGGGAGCAGATGGTTCAGTTATTTCATATCCAACAAGCGTTGACTCTCTTGGGAGAGGCATTGATTTGATGTACAGTGGTAAGGAATTTTTTTCTAATTTATTACATGCAAGCATTCATCTGTTTTATAATGTCTTATGGAAACTATAATTTGTAAGGATGAGATTTTTATTAAGAATTAGAATTGTGATGAATAATATATTTTATTTGCTATTGTAAGAAGTTTTATAATTTATTCATTTCAATTGCTTGGTTAATCATTTCTTAAGATAAAATTAAGAATAACATATAAAAAATGGATAACAAATGATTATGATATTTTTTGTTGTGTTTAGTAAAGTAAATTATATCAATAAATTTTAAGAAGATAATTAAATATTACTATTTTACTAGCATAAATAATATTTTATGATAATTATTATTTATCCATTTTTTTGTTAAAAGGTTAATTTTCTTGTGAATTATTATTTTTACCTTTTTACGACAAAATATTTTATTTAATAATCAATTATGAACAACTAATTTAAAATTAAGATTTCAAATATTTTATAGCATTTGTGAATAACTTTGTGCTTTGGAAATACCCAATTTATTGGTCTATCATATTAAATGGACTATCGACTGTTCCTTTCAGGTACAAATATGAGAATGATATAGCAACAGACACTACAACTCGGGATGCAAGATCATCTTTACTATATCAGGTTTATGGTAGTCCAAGGAGTGGTACAGATCTATCCTTACAAGAACTTACAATCAACTACTTGAAAAACAAGTATGCCTTCTCCTTATATGTAGAATAATATAGAGTATGCTATTATAGCTGCCTATTATTTCTCATATTAGAGATTACTTATACTTATTATTTCATATCCTGTATTTGGTTATATTTCTTTAAATTTTATTTGTGATTATCTATCTGAGAACTTGTAGTCATTCTCACATTCATTTGTTATTTTCCCTTATTTGCCACTTTTTTCGAAGTTTAGGTATTTTGTTACACCATGTTTTGTGATTAATGTTTCATGTACACCTTTTGATTTTTTTTCATTCATAAAGTCATCCCTTTTCATATGGCATCTTCATACATACAATAAAGTTTTAATTTTAGATTATCATGATAAAGTGCTTAATAAAGTTATTTGGGTTTCTTTATTATTTATTTTTATGGGTTCCACCACTAGCTATTTTCAATGGATCTCTCTAGTTATATTTAAAATAGAAGTTTTTTTGTGATTTTTTCACTATTGTCACCACAAGCATCTCTGTGTTGCTATTGTAGAGACATTGGTAATCTTAGCCTAATCAAAAAAGAATAATAAATATTGTGACTTAAGAATCCATTAAAAAATTACTTGACAATAAGTTAAAGTAAGTCTTTTTTAAAATTTTTACAATAATTCAGGAAATACATATTTGATGGCTGAATTATAAATATCAACTATTCTAACAAATATGGTACTTGCAAAGAAGATGGGACTTTTGCCTTGAGTGATTTTCATAATGATCCATGGCAAAACAGTTTAGATAGTTTGGTAAGCAAAATATAGTCTAGTGAAAAAATACCTAAATTTGGAGAATGGATGATGAACAAGGGTAAGGGATACATTTACTGAATACTATAACTATTAGAGTTGTACCTTCTAATTAGAAATATTACCAAGTGATAGGATTAATATTCCCTTATCTTAATCAAGCATGTTTGCAAAGCATTAATTCCATTTACAACCTATCCAAAATTACATTAGAAGACATTAAAATTGCTTGGGAAGCCATCAAATCTACTCCAAAAAACAACTTACCAAACAAAGAAAATTAAGCATATGTTGGACGACGCTTTGGCTTGCACATCATTCTCCCTCTTTTTAAATTTACTTGACCTTGAGTTGATTATTGAAGTCTTTTGAGAAGAAAACATTGCATATCTCCATATTACCATAAGGATAGTTTCTTTTCCCTTCTTTTCTACCAAAGGGAAAGCTTGCAAACCAATGAGGGAAGCTTGGCATAATGAGCTAGTAATCAAATCAAGTGCTGCATGGAGAAAAATTTTATTAGGGATGTGCTATGTGAGTTGTGATTGTGTTTCTTGCAGCTAATAGTATATAGCTTCATTTATTTAGTAGATACATTTATAAAATTTATTATGCCAGGAAGAACATAAATGTAGGCTTAGAATATATGGGTACCTTAACATCAAATTACTGAGTATAACATAACCTTTAAAGGTTGTTAAGTTTTTTTTTACTTGATCTTTGTTTGTAGTTTGTAAGGTAATCTTAATTACATCTATATTGTCTTTTTTGTTATAGAAGATTAAATGAGTTAAGGTGGTTTGTAGTGTCTTTGTATGTATTATGTTTGTATGTATGTGTGTGTGTGTGTGTGTGTGTATAGTTAAACTATTATTTTACATACTTTATGTAATTCAACTTAATATACACTAATTAACTAAATTTAATCATCCAAACTTATTATTAATGATTGTATAGATATTATTTTATTAATCACTTAGGTTAGTGAACCTATTGACTTTTTTTGCAAGCTTATTTCTAATAAACATTAAAGTTTTTTTTATCCATTTCATTTAGTACACAATTTTGTCATGAATCCTTGTTAAGTGATAACTAATAATTAATATTTGTTATTAACTAAAGTGACCTAGCTAATGTAAACACATTTCTATCAGGGGATAGTAAATGCTATGTTTATTTTTTGACTATACAATTGTTCTTAATTTTTTTTAATCACATGTAAGGGTTATCTACATGAGGAGTGGATTTAAATTATATAGCTCAACATGTAGTTTAAAACAAATGGCTGGGATTGGCTCAACTTGGTTTATATACTTGCCTTAAAATGACAGTTGGTAGTTTGGGATGACTTAAGACCTCTACAAAATGGGGATTCTTATTTCATTAACATGGAAATATATACTTGATTAACAAATTTCTCATATGGCCAATTGATTTTTAAATGTTATTTTGTGATTTTAGCCTAAGATTTAAATCTTCAATGAGGAAAATTGTAACGAATATGATGGTTGGGCATGTTGTTATTCTTTGGCAAAAGTTTCATTGTTAATCTTAAACTACAAGCTATGTTTGTGTGAAGTTGTGATTTAACAATTTGCTTGAAGTTGACCTTGCCTTTAATAGTCTGCTTTGAAAATTGGCCATGCATTAAACATACTGAAAAAATGAGTAGTAAATTTTTAGTTAAGGGGCTTGTTGTCCGGAAGATTTTCATGGTCTCATTTTCCTTAGACATTTAAACACTACATTATGGAGCTTTTCCGAGTATTGCTTTTCCCGAGTTTTAATGAGAGATGTGAAAGTTTATGGTACTGCTCATAGACAAGATTGTTTGATTTATTTAAAAGCCATATGCATGTCGACTACTTTAGATCACTTTCTATACTTTTAGTTATTATTATGAAGATATCCACATAACACTAAGGAAATTGTTTCAAATGGAAACACTTATGGAAATGCTTCATCTCATAGGAATCATGTTTTTGCAATTTTATTGTGTTTCATTTTAGAACTCGTAATGATGTATATCATGCATCCCTTTTCCTTTCAGCAAGCTCATGTCCAGCAGTTTGTGGCTACTGAAGATGCTCTGAACAAGGCAGTCGAAGCTAAAAGCATTAGCCAGAAACTTGTAAAGTGGTTACATGGAAATGGTGAAGTCGCAACAACAACACTACATTCTGGAGTCCAATCACAAAACCTTGGTAACACAAGGAATTTTGAGGTGATGTGACCCGTGTGATTTCTTAAAAAGGGATTTTTTGCATAAAGTTTTAAAATTATAAGTTGGATCATCGCTATGTATCATTGATATGGAATTTTGTGAATTTTCTTTATTCATGTTTTGTTCTGATGCTCAGTGTTGTCAATCTTTAACATGTCAAACTTCATTGAGTTGTACCTATCATATGAGATTTGAAATTATATATTAATAACACCATATTTTTTTGATATTTAGTGCTTATATTTTGCATATTGCTTTTTTATTAATCATCATATAAAGCAAACACATATTTTGTCAAAAGAGTGTGTTTTTATTGAGCATTTTCATCCAATTATATTCATTACTATTTGAGTTCAAAAGTTAAGGATTTTGATCATGGTTCTCATTAAAATTTTTTGAAAGTACATCGAATTATATCATAGCTTAGCTTATAGTGTTTTTAACTTCAATTTGTAAAATGCATAAGCTAGCAACATGAGAATTATTGCGCTGTAAGAGTTTTATATATGAAATCTTCCATTACAATGAAGTGAACCCTTTCCTTGATTACATGGTCTTGATCACTCTGTATTATGTACTGTTTAGCTGGATGTTTGGGCTAAAGAAAGAGACGTTGCTGGACTGAAAGCTAGCATTAATACTTCGGTATCTGAGGTTCAATGCTTGAACAAGTTGTGTTTGGAGTGAAAAGAAGCAGAAGATTCTTTATGAAAGAAATGGAAGAAAATTGAAGAGTTTGATTCTCGCAGATCAGAACTTGAGTCTATTTACACTACATTTCTACGTGCTAACATTGTTAAGTCTCTAGCACACCATATCCTCATTCAAATGATACATTGTTGTTATGTGAACTTGACGTGGTATTGGGTTACATCCTTGAGTTCTTCTTTTGCTTCCTATGTACATGACTTGAGTTCATCTTTCACTGCTGATTTGTGCTGCATTTCTTTGTGTTAACATTTTTAAGTATCTTGCATACTATATCATCTTTTGATTGCATCTTGTGTTTTTTATGTGTGTTTTGCATTTTTGAATGATATAGTTGAGTAATCTTTTGCTGTTTAGCATATTATTTATAAGATCCAAAAGTGTTTATATACTGACATTGTTAAGTATTTAATTATTGAATCACTTTCTTTCTGGGACCAGATAAGTAACGCTTTACAGTGTACTTGAACTTGTACTATTTGGGGCAAACATTGCATAAAAGCTCCAAGATGCTTGGGTTTCAAGGAGTGTAGGACATAGATGATTCACCACGTGTGATCTCACTTTAGGCATATTGTGATTGTGGTAGTAGGAATATGGCATTGTTTAGTTATAAGCTGTAGCAATACAAAAATGATACCCAATTCTGGCCTAATGCCATATGAGAAGTGAGCACTCCTAGAGTGGCTAAGTATTTTTTTCATGATATTATAATGTTATATATTTTTTAGTGGTAAAAGTTAAAACTAAATTATTATATTTCTATTGAGAGGATCTTTTATGAATCCTTAAAACTTGAAGTTTTCAGTGAGTTTTCTTTGGGGAAAAGCTTTCAAGTATCATATATTCCATGATTGAAGACCAAATATGCATTTTATCTTTAGGTTTTTCTTTTTGAATTTCAGAATTTGTATATATTGGAAAAAGATTTTTTTGATATAAACAAAAGAGTCATGGAAATGACAATATAAATATTTTAGTTTCTCTCAAAAGAAAAAAGTAATTAGAATATAGAAGGATTGCCTTTTGCATTTCAGTATCAAAATCATCTTAGGTGACAACAATTATATGTTCTAGATATTTCTAAACAAGGAAAACTACCATTGACCATGAGTCCTACTTGTATAAGCATTTGTTGAAACATTCTTTTCTAAATTCTCAATAACTCATTACATTATGTAGAATTGGGATATATTAGGCTTAAATAGCAATTTTTTTACTATTTATTTTTTTAGGTCTCAAATATATCATATTTAATTTTTAAGAATCATTACTCTTTTATGAATTTCTAGTGAAGCTTTATCCTAACAAAAACCTTTTGTTATTTCCATATTGATAAATTGTTAAATAATGATAGTGCTACTTAATTTGATTGCAAATAATTTGGATTTACTTTTGTTCCCAAGGGAGGCTTTGAGAGAAATAAAAGACATCTTAAGGAGATGTTGTAGGTATTGAGAACACTCGAGGAAGAAAAGAGAGGTACCTTAAGATGTTATTCTTAAGAGGTGTTTGTTGGCCTTGAGGCCCATGTTAGTGAGCTTGACGTGGTTGAATATTTTAAGAGAGAACTTGAGTAAGATGTATTCTTTGAGAAAGTTTACTTGAGGCAGTTTTGACAATCAATGGGCATATCCAAGGTAGATTATGGTCTTGAGGGAGATAGTCGAGGTGTCGGTTGGAGTTCTCTAGGATTAGGCCTTGAGTTTAAGGAATGTGTAACGAAACTTGCTACAATTGTTGAGAAGGAAGTATAGATCTTGAGTTGATGGGAACAAAGGCTCAAGGAGTGCCCTCAAGAGCAATCAAGGCAAGTACACATGGGAATCAAGTCACATCAAACACTCTTGGTGATTTTTGGATTCATTTCAATTGGATTTTGATCGAGTAATGAGCTAGAAAGTTTTAAAGAATTTTGTTGGCTTTCTAATTCTTTTTCTAATAATCTAATTCCAATATTTGTGGAAGAAGTTACTCTAAATTTATTATAGTTGTGCAAGGACATTTGGGTAAGCACAAATTTAGAATTTGAATGCATCAAATTAGTATTTGATTTTTAATGGCCATGATTTAGGTTTTATTTATTTCTTAGTTGTTTTGATTAGATTTTTTATGTATATCTCTTAATTCTTGTTACTAAGAGCTTTTAGACTATAAAAATGATTTGTGTGGGAGTTATTGGTATTGGTGCAAGTGGCTTGGTACTTTAGAGTGTCATGTGATTTCATGATTGTGGGTATCATGAATAATTACTCTAGTTGAGAGGTGTTTTCTTTGAACTTGTTGCAAAGTTTTGGAGAATTTACATCATAAGTAGACTTGTTTAGGTTTTCTTTAATCAAAAAGTTGGAGTTTCTCTATGTAACTAATTTGTATTGCATTTTATTTCTTTCTACATGTTTTTTGTGGCAATGTAATCATTTTGTCTATAAGATGGATCATATTTTGCCATTAGAGTATTAGATCTTACCTAGTGTAGATCTTGGTAAATGGATGGTCTACTTGAGAAGTGGAAATATTGTTGAGGATAAAGGCAACATGAGAAGAGAGATGACTTAGTAGGATAAATATTTATATCATTGTAAGAGTATGTTATTTTTCTATCTCAACAAGTACAACTTTTGATGGAGATGATGAGACATGAGGTGATGAAACATAATTTTGAGGATCGTTCATTGTTGGAGATGAGTCCACTTCAAGAAGAAGCATAGATGATGATAAGAGGTGAAGAAGAAAGAACTTTAAGTGATGGCATGATGACCATTGCGATCTTACGGCTCCAAGTGACCATGATTTCTTGAAATCTTTCAAAGTGGTGGTTGAGATAAGCATCCTATCTTGTAGTGGCTGATGTAAAGAAGTAGAATGCATGGCTAGATAGTTGGAAATGTATTTTTGCATCTTTGAGTGTACAAGTTTCATCAAGATATCCTTTGAAAAACTAATTTATTATGCATTACCATGATGAAACAATCTTTTGTAATCTAGAGTTTTAAAGATTTGTAGTTGGAGTCAATTCAAGTAGTTTCTATGGAAGTTTTATCCCAGTTATGAGGAAGTTAGATAGAGGAAGTAGCATAGCTTGATAGCCATGAAGGTAGTTGATGGAAGATTGTACCTCATAATTTTGGAGATGAGTGGTCTCTTGGGTTGAACTTGGAAAGAAGAGCTTCTTGATGAAGCATTTGACAGGTTTTGTTTAGATTATCACAGTTATCATTCTATCGCTTTAGAAATAATGGGCAATCAAGCACATTTATAATTGCCTTTGAGAAATATTATGGCTGAGATTGGATGCCAAAGGATGATGGCTTCAAGAGCAAAAAAAAAGAAGGAATCCTTAGATTAACGCATTTCCATTCTTTCTAAAGTTTTTCTAAATTTGTCTTTCTTGGAGACTTAGTTATATCAAGAGGTATTGTTGGGAATTATGTTCTAAATTAAGGAGATTGAGGGGCAAGGATGATAATCAGAAAACAAAAATGGGATTGGTGTTGTTATTAAGAATAATGTGATTTTTGTTAGGTTGAAGGAACTTGACCGCAATCTATCATTAATGATAAGAAGGTTATAAAGATAATAAGGTTGTAGAGGATAGGACTACCCTTGAGTTGTTTCTATTCAAATCTAGGTCAAGAAGATATTGGTGAAAGTTATCTCTAATGATGGATTCTAATGAAATCAATCCTAGGGACTAGGCTTGATTTGGAGAGGATGTTGAATTCGCATCCATGTATGATAAGTGGATTCATTTTCGTGCAAAGGTCAAGTCAAAGCAACTTTAGTTGACACAGTGGTCTCTAATGTGTGCCACTTCAAGCTTGTCAAATGATTTTGATAATGGGTGCGTGTGGCACCGTGATGCAATTTACTTTTAATGACAACAAAGCATGATGCTTTGCAAAGAAGAGAAGATTTACCTATTTGATGAGGATTGAGACATTTTTCTACAGGGATGTTTGTAAATAATTGTGTCAAGTATGCTAGTTCAGATTGTAGATTGAAGGAAATGTTTAATTTGACATTGAGAAGGGCGTTGGAGCATGAACGACATTGGCAAGCAGAAGGAGATTGTGCAACACATTAGACGACAATGGATACCGTAGGAGGCAACAAATGTATTGTGAGAACAAAGAATTCCATAGCTCAAAAAAATCATATTGGAGTGAATCCCTTCTTCAAAAGAGGGGTATATCTTTTAAGAGAATCTTATAGTTATCTCGAAGAAGGTCTTAAAAGGAAGAAATCATGAAAGGATGTTTTAGGCCTAGTGAAGCCTCAAGGATCATACAAAGAACATCAAGAGGTTATGTTGTAGGCTTAGTGAAGGCTTAAGGATAAAAAAAGGAACCTTGAGAGGTTATTCTCAAGAGTTAAGATTCAAGGTGAATGAAGATTTCAAGAGGAAGCTTGAAGAAGATGTTTGTGGTCATAAGAGGGTATACTTGAGGTGGTTCTAACACTCAATGCTTAAAGTAAATTATCATTTTGAGGGCATATTTGAGTTTTTAACTGAAGTTCTTAAGGCTTAGTCCTAGAGGAGAAGGAATGTCATGCAAGACATTGCTACAAAGGATGGTTTTCGAGGTGATGAAGTCAAAGCTCAAGGAGTGTCCTTAAGAGTAGTCAAGGCAAGGCTTTCTGGACACATTTTAGTTGAATTTTGGTTGAGTTATGATCTAGAAAATTTTAGAGAATTTTTCTTGCTTGCCATTGCTTTTTGGATTATTAAATTTAAATATTTGTAGAGGTTATGCTCCATTTACTATAACTATGCAAGAGTTTTGTAGATAAGAATGAATTTGAAACCTGACTGCATCAAACAAAGGTTTGGTTGATTTTTGTTTTTAAAATGTTTGTATTTAAACATATTTGGTTCCTAATTTTTTAAGATTTGAATTATAATGTGCATCTCTTATTTTCCAATGTTCCAAGGACTCGATTAATAAACCGGGAGCATTAGGTGAAGTTTTAGTATTCATATGAGTTGCTCAACACATGAATGCAACATGTGGCTACGGGCCGAGAGTATCGAGGGTATCTACTCCGTATGAGAGGAGCTTTGGCCTTGAAATTGTTGTGAGGAGTTTGAGAATCTATTTTATAAGTTGATTGCTTTAAGTTTTTCATTAATTAAAAGTTTAGAGTTTTTTTATATATCTTGTTTACATCATGTTTCCTTGTTCTTCTCACTAGTTTCTTGTTGTGCCACTTGAAAGAGATTTTTTCGGGGCTAGTCATCCCATGTCTTATGTTGGTTCTGATAATGTCATAAAATGTTTATTCTTTTTAAAGTACAACAGTATAAATGTTATTGTTGAAACGTTTATTACAAATTACTCAACAACAATTGATCATTAACAATCTCTATTTAAATGTCATGAAATTTTTATAGTTAAATTTGCTAGTCCATTTGTTCATTAGTTGTAGGATTCATGGTGCTACATGAAGGCTTTAAACAATTGATTGCTTTCATTTGATCCTATCTGGAACTGTACAATTGATCTCACAAACTGATGTGGTGCTGTTCTTTTGATGCATCTCTTTAACTGGGCTTTTTGTGATCATTCACTTTCCTGTATTACGCTAATAGGAAGCATCAGCCTTCTGAAGCCTTCAACCAGCAGCCGCACAAGAACATGCGATGAGGACGATCATTCCAGCTTGCAATTTTGTGGCAAATGTTTCATCTAGTTCTAAGGATCTCATTGAGAAAGAGGTATCTACTTTCAATCAGATCCTGGATAATAGATTATATATGATGCCAGCAACACCTCAAGTTTGTCATTAATCTGTATCTTTTTATGTTAATTTTACTTTTAAGTTAATCATTTATGTGCTATGAGTGGCCAAAATATTTTCATGTTCTTTCTATTTTGTTCTTAGAAGATACATCCCAATAAGTCATTATAATTTTTTATTTATTCACCTTTTTAATTATCATTAAGGCCATGGGGTACTTAGATTCATGTCATTTGGTAAAATGGATTTTCTATTAAATAAGTTTTATAATTTTTTTTAATTAATTCTTTTTTTTTATTGCTTCTTAGGTGCTTGCTTTGTGAATAGGCACTTCTTGAGTCTATGGGCTCTACTGTAGCTACTGGTCCAGAAGCACATGCAGCTACTGAAAAAAGTGCTTTTTAATAACAGAAAGAGCTGGAGCTAGAGATCCATCAGCAATAACTTCTATAAGTCGTGTCCCTTCATCTCTTCAATATCATTCAGGTACCTTTCGAATGTTTTGATTTAGAGCTGAATAATTTTTTTGAAAGAAATAGATGGTGCCATGACATCTATTTTGGGGGCAATGGACTTCTGCATAAAACCTCAGTGTTCCGAGGCTAGCATATTGGAAAGTTTGTTGAAGGCCATTAATCTTGTTCACACACGATGCGACTTCATTGATAATGATCATGCTTTATTGAATCATGCTAATCATGTTCAACAAGAATATGAAAGGTATAATTTCGCTTTGATTTAGTGTTAGGTTTTATTTTTAAATAAGATTAAGATTTAAATTATGCATACTTACCTCAAATTCTCTAGGAACATTGCATGCTTTTTAACCTTTTGAGTTGAGATACCCGATCAGGGATCGGGGATGGATATAGTCAAAGATTTTGGCTCAACTGCCTAAAAGTTTTTCATACATTTTGTTTATTATTCAGCAATCTTATTTTTTGATAATATTTATAAAATAAAATTTTATTTTAAGGTTAAAAAATTATTATTCTAATTTTTTGAATAAAAAGAATTGTTAAACGCATAATTTACCTCTCCCTTATTGTTTGTTTTATCTCATATTTTATAACAAGGATCACTTTTTTCTCTTTGGTTTGAATACCTATTTCTTTGGATCTTGATTTGGAAGTGACTTAGGTTATGACCTTTAGATTAATAACTTTTAAATTTAAATTAAATAATAATCTCTCTAGTGGATCAATTAGAAACAAAACATATATATGATCAAGAAATTTTTACAAGTTAGAGGAGATTTTGAGCCACAAAAACATTTGTCAAATTGAGATCAATCTTTGAATGAATCAAATCTTTCCACCTCTATCAAGTGTGTGATATGATTATTTGAGGAAATCCTATGAATCTCATTCTAAAAATACTTCTTGAAGTAACATCCTTAGAAGCATAAACAACAATGAGATGAGCATGAGGGTGATAAAATAGTTTATCATCTGCAAAGAAATGTCTAACCATTAAAAAACCTTCATTAAAAAAAATTAAGACATGCCCCCATGGTGTTGGTGAAAGTTATGATAGGTATTTCATTATGAAAACAAGGTATTAGTGTTTGTTCATCATTTATCAATCTTTTAAAGCATTGTTTTAAACAACACAATAAGCTAACACATTTGAATTCTACACTCTACATAAATTGTCATGCCACCCATGGATATTCTAAATAATGATGCACAAGATGGCATTAATTTTTCTTATAATTCATCTAACACATAATCTCTTCAAGTGTTTCATGACTTTTTCCCTTTTAGTTTCTTTCAACCAAGAAAACTTCAGGGATTATATCATTTTTCTTCTCAAATACTATTGCTACTCTTCACAACAATAAGGTTATTGGTTTTAAAAAAAATAATTTTCTTTTAAATAAAAATTATATAAGAAATGTTATTCTTTGTATTTTTCATTCTAAATAATTCTCAAAATTTGTTATATCAGTTTTAAAATTATCTAACTTCAATTTCTTAATTTCATTATCAAATTTATGATTTTTCTTTCCAATTTTTTTTAATTGAATCATGCACAATTTTATCAAAGTTGTTATCTTTCAATTTTTTATAATTTGTTTAGTCAAAATCAAAGTAGAAAAGTACAATTTAATTTATCAGTTAGTTTTTTCAATATCCTATCAACTTTCAAGCTGAAAGTTGTCTTATCAATCACCATTGTTGGTCGAGTGGAGCTTAATAGTGATATAGATTTTTAAAATTTTGGAAAATTGTTTATGATGCATGTTCTTATTGATAGTTCTTTTTGACCCGCTTTTTTGAGTCGACCCATACTTCTGTCTTGATTAGATTTGCACATTGATTGCCTTAAATTTGGTTGATGGTGGAGCTGAATTGATCTTGACTCATCAACACTAGCATTTTTTTTTATTTTTATATTTTAGTTCAAAATTTGTTATAACAGTTTTAAAATAAGCTAACTTCAAGTTCTTAATTTCACTATCAACTTTATGATTTTTCTTTCAATTTTTTTTCTAATTAAATCATGTACAATTTTATCAAAGTTGTTATCATTCAATTTTTTATAATTTGTTTTCTCAAAATCAAAGTAGAAAAGTACAATTTAATTTACCAACTAGTTTTTCAAAAATATTACATTGGTTGAGATGGAAACATAAAGCTTTAATCCATTGTCAAGCAAATGTCTAATTGGCTATGTTAGAAGAGTTGATAGGTCACATGTGATGCCTTCAATTTTTGTTATTGTTCATAGTCATCCATTAAGTAATGGAAAATCTCAAGTTGAACAATTCCATGGGCCAAATCCAATCAAAACACTCGAGTCATAGTAATTATATGTTACTTTCAAAATAAAGATTTTAAAATATTTGAAAAAAGAAGTAATAAATGAAACTTGAATGAAGTTAAGACATGATTTAAGAAAAAAAATGCAAATAAGTTTTCCACAAAACCCAAATCGAAGTAAAATACTTTTCAACTCGTGGGTAATGAAAAATCTAGAGTTGAACCATTCCACGGGTCAAATCCAAAGAAAACACTCGAGCCATAGTGGTTAAAGGATTTGCCAAATGAAGCCTATATGGTCCATCATGACAATAATTTTACCTGTTTTCACATATTGATTTTTGCAACTAATATTGATTTGAAATTTTGTAATAACACAATATTCATATTCTTAGAATTTAATGGAGATTTGTGAAGAAACATATAACTATCATATGAACACTAATCTTTGTAGTTAAACATAAATTTAATATATCCAAATAAATTATAAAATATGAAAAATGAATAAATGATTCAAGAAATTTTGTGGGTTAATGATATATTTTTTTAGAAAATGTGTGATCACCCCACATTTTATATGTTATTCTTAATCTTTTTCAAAACCATTTATGAGATACTAAGAAATATATTCTTTTTTTTTATTTTTTTAATTTTGAATCAACATAAATGTCTTTTTTATGCAAATCAGGAACCCGAACACGTGCCACTTCGCCTTTATTTATCTGACAACAATCATTAACCCTCCTCTCTCTCCATTGCTAGGAATGGAAGGCTTCTATTTCCTTACGACTATCCCTCTGGCAAGTTTCGGCCATCAACAACTTTAAGGCATGGACTCCAGGTGTTGTACAACAAAACTCGCGAGGTCCAAGTTCAATTCACGATTTAGGTTTTGGGCGTGTGATTGCATATAACCTTTCGCTTTCCTGGTTAGTCGTTTTTCTTTAGGGATAAATTTGTTTGAATCAACTTGAAGAAGTTGTTGAATAATTCATATGTAGTATTTGAGAGAGATAGGTTTTAAGTATGCATTGGTCTCGGGCAATTTTTTTAAGCAATTAATTGATTTTTTTGTTGTGTATTCATTTATTATATGGTTTTTACTAGTCAGAGGGATACTTACACATTGGATGGCTATTATGAACAAGTTGAGAATGTAACCGAACTCTTCATTCAGGAGGTGAAACCTTTGCTTCAGGGCATTCTTGATGGAAAATACTCTTGCATTATTGCTCTTGGTGCCCAACAAAGTGGGAAAACCTAGCTCATTGAGGTTCCTTTTCTTTAGTATTTATTACATTATGCATATTCATCTATGCATACATTTGTCTATGGATATGAATGCACATCTTGATTAAAGTGCTCCATACCATTTTTTTTGTTCAGGGTTTTGAGGAGATCCTTGGCCATACAATGAAGTCATTTTGTGAGCCAATCCTAATGGTCCTCGCGTGGGGGGGGGGGGGCATATTCTTCTCCCCTCCCTGGGCCTAGCTCTTGTTGCGTTCCCTTCCGCCGTTGTTCGATTACCAGCCGCTGCTCAAGATCTGATTCTGAGGGAGTCTATTCTGCCTTGATCCTCCATGCCGTAATGGCTAGAGGCAAAGGAAACTCCCCATACTTCATCTTTCTCTTCGAAGAAGCCTTCTCTTCAATGTGGAAATGTTTTTGATCTCAGTGCCTCCCTTTCTCCTCCTTTCTTCATTTTCTATTGTGAATGCATATACATATAGGAAGTTGGCCATATTATATTTGTTGTGGACATGGAAATCCCTTGATTATTATGTACTTGATGTTGCATAGGATAAAAGTGCTACTGAGACGAAAGGTTTGTCTAAGGAAGATGACACCCGTAATTTAACGATTCAAAAAGAAGGAACCCAAACACGTGGTAGTACCAGTAAGTATGCAGCAGTAAGAGAAAAACTTGGCCACCAATCTTCATTTGCCTGCACAGCAACGAAGGAGAAGGACGTGCCATCTGCTTCAATCTCACTGCTTAATATAAAAAACTCCTCAGATGGTATGATTGCTTCTGTCTCTGGCATCACCTCAAACTGGGCATCGATGAAGTCTGGCTTTCAAAACTTCAAAGCTCAATAAATGTTTTTGTTCTAGTCCGGGTGTTGCAAGCCACCAATGTCATGCAGATACATCTACGTTAATGAGACTGTGTAGAGCTCTGGTGCGGGGATGGTTGTGAACGATGTCGATTGGAGTCGATGGAGCAATGATCAGCAACAGCTGTGCTATCAGTGCGACTCATGCAAGGCGGCCGTCTTGACGACGCTACGGCGTAGCTGGAGGAAGGTGTCGGTCATCAACATCGTGATCTTAATCGTCCTCGTGGAGGTTTACGCCTTTGCGTGCGGCTTCAGGAACAAGTGGATGGAGAATGGTGAAGCTATTAAATAATTAAAAATATTATTTTAAAATGATATTAAAGAATACTATTTCAAAAGAATAATAATTCTTATAAAATGATTTTAATTTTATTAATTTTTTAATAAGTTTATATTTTAAAAAAATATAAATTTATTTTCAGCTGCCTTCTTGCAAAGGTTGGCGCAGACGCTAAGAATGGTGCCTCCGCCGCTGCTGTGGATTGTGATCAGGGCCCCTTCCTTCGCCCCGACCACCGCGAAGTTGCTGAGGTGGACCAGCGTGATGTGCCGCCACGTTACATATGGGCAGAACTTCACGGACGCGGGTGCGGAGGCACATCCTCAGCGGAATCTTGGCGCTGGCCCACGTCGAACACCATCGGCTGAGCAGAATCGTGCACTTCGCCAGCTCCTTCCACAGCTACCACACTCGATTCGCGAAGTCAGAGTACTCATTCTTTCGGGCAATGATTGTAAATAGATTTTCAAAGTTGCTTTTATTTATTTATTTTTTTAACTCGGATTCCTTACAAACAAAAATATATATTTTTACATATATAAAACTCTTCAAAAAATAATAATTTTTGGAAATTTGTTTTAAAACACTTTTTTCTAAGCCCACTATAAAACATAATCTGAATATTAAAATAAGTTTGACAAAGAAAAATGTTTGAAATAAAATTTGATTTGCAGTTAGCAAATGGGGCCTAAATTAGATTATATCTTTTTTAAAAAATTAACCGGCTAACAACTAAGGTTGATTAATTGAAAAGCTTTTTCATTGACTAATGAGCAAAAAAGTCATCGTCATGTACCGAGCTAATGTTCCGAGTGTTTCCGTTGAATTGTTTGTCAAAATGACGTTTGCTTAATGTTTCGGGGTATTTGGGGCATAGCTGGCAGCAATGGTCTCCACAAACAGGAAAATGGTTTTGGTCGAGGGAACAATGTGTCATTCGATGAAGGTTGTCAGTTGGGAATTGAAGGACCTCAGCAATGGCACTGTGAAGTCAAGAAAGGCAACTTTTGGGGCAGAATCAAGTGATGGAAGAGAAAGTGAATCAACAGAAAGAATTAACATTTCAGGTTTTGCCTTTAATAGTTCAATTATGTTGGATCTTGAGCGCTGGGGTCATCCATCCTCTGTTCCAAACAGCTCTCAGGTAAACCATGAAAAACATAGAATCATAACAATGAAAGCATGCTTTCATTAAAGGGTGATGTTGTGGCATCTGCATTAGCCAGGGCAAATTTCTCTATAATCAGTTGAAAAGAAGAAAAGGAAGATGAAGATGATTATGATGCAGATTTCTAAGATTTTTCAGTTGACAATCAATGTTCTTTATGATTTTTTTAGTGATTTCTTTATCCCATTATTGTCACATAATTTCTAAGATTTTACTTAAATTGAACCACACATAAAGATAAACTAATATTCTACACTGGAAGAGATTTTTGAAAACTGACATTCGTGACTGCTTTTATTCTATAAGGCAAAGCTAGAATTTCTATGAGTTGGTTGTTTCTACATCTAATTGAACATTCTTCACCACACAACTTTCAACTAGCCATGTTCCCACGTATTTTGATCGTTTAAAAAAAACTACAAAGAAACAAGCAAAATAAATCTTCATCAAGCTTCTCCAAGATCAAAAGATGGGAGTGAAGAAAGAGTTGGAGAGAAGCCATCACTATAGAATTCTAACAAGGATGTTCTATGTCTTGATGCAATAGGCTGGGCAATGGTTGAGTTTGGGAAAGCGTGATCAAAAGGTAGAACCACTGCCCTTTGTCTTACCGAGCAAAAAATCTTTGGCCAGATAATGGCTTACGCCTGCGTCTAGATGGTTCGCAACAATCACCTTTCAGTTTGCTTCTCGTACCTTGTCTGAAAGGCTATTTTCCCTGAGAAGTAGGAAGAGTTCAATCATATAGTTTCTGTGATACAAGATGGAAGATAAATGAATCAAATCTCCCAATAGAAAACCAATGCATCAGTATGCGAGACACAACAATGGCCTATAGATATATATACAAAACATATTCTGAGAAAAAATAAATGTACTTTAATGAAGTAATCAATGTGCTCATATGATTTCAACAGTAACTCTATTTTTATGCACTTTTGCTTGATATGCTTGTGTGTTTTACTTTTTTTACAACATTTTTTGAAAAGTTATAATTACCATACAAGGATTTGCAAAGGAATGAGAATTTTTAAATATTGTTTAAGAGAAATTAAAATTAATAGTTAATCTATTTTATAAGATTGTTTGAGTGTATTAAAATTGTTGATATGTAAAAAGTTTCATTACTTTTTGTATTTAAGGAAAAAAGTTGTTATATGCTTTACTGTCTTATTGGCTTTGATTATCTTATTATTTTATATTGTCTTAGCAAAGGTTTGTCAAAATTTAACAGGACTTTCTAAAACTTATTCATAATAAAAGCTAAGATAAATAAAAGAGACTTAATTGAATGTAAAGTATATGGAATATTATAAATTTTTTAGTTTGATTTAAATAAGAATTTAATTAATTCCTAAATTCTTAATTGCTCTAAAACCTAATGGAACTTGTAGAAGAAACCCATTTGTTAACGATCTGAATCAATGACAAACTTTCAAATTCTAAGTAACAGAGTGGCATGGTGTTCTTTGGAGGGTCATGACTATTTAGAGAGAGTTGGAGAGTTGATAAGTGATAGGGAGAGAAATTGCAACCAAGAAATTTCTTTAAAAAATTAGAATGCAATTTTCTTTGTCTGAGAGTTTAGAGAAAGGAGGGTAAGAGTAAGTGCTGTTGAAGCATTTGGGATTGCCAAATAAAGGAATCACAAGAGAGATCTAAAATTTAGAAGCAATACTATAACAACTACTATAACTTGGAAAGTAGAAGATTGATATAAATTTTAAGATCAAATCTTTGGTGTGACCACTACAAATAGAAATAGAGGTAAGCAATATTGTGTATCATAATTGCATTTTATGATATATTGGTGGTCCACCTTAGCATTACCAACTTGTCAAATCATTGTTTTTTTAAATCCAATCACATGAGTTAGGTTTAAATTCCAATTAAAACAAAATAAAAGTTACATGTTTTATTTTTAAATTTGTGTTTGCACAACAACTATTGCAATATAAATAAAATATAAGTACTAAAATATGACCCATGTCCTTGTTTTCATAATAGTGTTATATAATAAAACTTTTTTAATACAAGAATTCTAAGACAAATTAAATGCAAGAAAATCCATGACCTCTTACTTATCCAGTGAAGTCTCATGACGTGCTTAAGATTTTACCTAAAATTATTAACACCAAAGAAAAACAAAGCACATGACATTAGGTTAATAAACAAAAACTATATAGCATACATCTTTGGCTCATGCCACATGTTAGGTCAAGTAAACTATTATTGTATTTACAAAATATTAAAATTAATAACATAAACAAACATAGTAAAGAAATGCTCTCACAGTATGTAATGAAATACTATCCCTTTATTAATTTTAATATTTCAAAGGATCAATTTATCTTTTTTCTTAATCATCAATGATCTCTTGACCTTAAGTTTAAAATTCCATGGAGCCTTAGCAACACCTTGTGATGGAACAACAAACTAAAAGTGCACTCTTGTGAGCTTTATTCATTATAGTAGCACTCATTAATCAATTTCTCATGAAAATTTACATTTCTATTTTAAGGAATCTCATATTAAATTTAGGATGCACGCTTCAGAGATCCTGTTTGACCTAAGTAACACCCTTGAGTCATTTTCGCATATGATTTTTTTTCTTTATGAGGAATCTCATAATAATTCTTTTATAATTCCATAGTTATTTTAATGATGATGTCTTGGTTTTTTTTATAAATATAACTCACATAATGCCAAAACAAATGAAGTATCCTATAATAGTTTTAAGCATGTCAATACCAACATGTGAAATAAAACATGATAATCTCAACTATGACTGACAAACATGGTTTACATCCAAGCAAATAGTCACCCATGAAACAATTTGCTTAAACATGGATATATTTTACTAACATGTCACTAATAGTAATAAATCATACATGTAATGCATGTGCAATTATGTGAACTAATACTCTTTTTCTTTTTTAAATCCAAACTAAAAGTACTTAAACAACATCCACCAAAACATCATAATAATGAATCTATGATACGCAATATTGGTGACTAATTTTCTGATGTAATAGTCACACCAAACAATTCGATTTGTATTCATGAAGCCTTCTTGAGCTTAATTAACTATCTTCCTTGATTAACTAGTTACTATTGAAGTTTTTTTCAAAATCCTCCCCTTTATCCAAGTAATTGATTTATCTCTCTTTCTTATTTTCTCTCTCTTGTATGATAACATCATAAGTATTTATTTTTTGCTTTTACTTTGCTTTTGGCTTGGCTCCTCAATTTTTTTTCTCAAACATTTTCACAAAATTCCATTTTTCTCCACTCACCCCCAAATTTTTCAAAATGTCTCTCTTTTTTCGCAAAACTTTTCTATAATACTTCACTCTCTTCTCTCTCTCTCTCCTCTATTTTTCTCTTTTTTTCTTTTTGGTCAACACTCTTCCTTGCTCCCATATGCTCCTAATGCATGCATGTTAATATGATCCTTTTTTTTTCTCTTTTATTCTCTTTGCTCTAATGTCTCTTTTTTTTGTTTTCACTTGATGCTTCCCCCTTTCTCTCTCATAGTCTCTTCTCTTCTAATGGAGACCCTCCTAATAGTTCCCTTCTCTTTACTTCTCTTTCTCACGTGATGGTATTTCTCTTCCCTGTTGGCTTCTCCATAAGTAGTAGGGCCTTCCTCTTCTATAATAAGCTTCATTATAATTTCTAAAATATTGTTTATGATAGATTTATAATATTTTAAATTTTGTGTTTGATTAAAAAAAATTGTAAGGAGTAGAATTATAAATAATAAAAAGTAAATTATGCTAAGCTAGATTTATAATTTTAAGAATTTTAGAATAATTATAATTAGCTTGATAGATGATAGATTTATAGGTAATAAAATATTGGAATTGTAAAATATTAATTTCTATGATTATAGTTTTTTGCTAGCTTCTTATGACATTTGGCACATTGGTAGAAGTGCATTTAAATGATAATTATTTGGTTGAAATAAATGTAACATAATTAATTAAATAAAAGAATTTATTTTTTTATTTTACATGCACTTAATCAAATCACTTACATGTTTTTCCTTAATCAAATCAATTATGAAATTAATAATGATAGCCTTTAACACGCTTATAAAATCTGATGGAAGAGAATTTGGGTTGGAGTCTATACGAGTGAAGGTGGCTGAGAACTTGAATGTTTGAAGGTTATCAAAGAGCTGAGTAGCATCATCAAGAACCATCAGGAGGAGGTGACCAATAGAGTTTAAAAATTTGAGAAGTGCATCATTACTGTGCTGCAATTTTCATTTAACAAAGGAGAAAGAGTGAAGAAGACACTTGGGGTATAGAGAGAAAATTATAAGAAAGGAGTTGTGAAACCTTTGAAAAAGCCTTGTTGTAGGTCGAGGAAGAGATAAAAAGTAAGTGGAGAAGAAGAAAGACTACAACAAGAAAATAACAAAGCAAAATAAGTAACTAAGAAGATTTTAAGTCTTTAAATTTATTTTTTATTTAAATTTACTTCAATTTATGCATATAAACAATATAATATAGGTTGTGGAAGAACTAGGTTTAAATTGATTATGATATAGTATGAAATAAATTGATGGTGATTTGAAGTGAACTCAAGAGGTAATGAATAAGAGGTATTGGTTATTAATGTGTATTGTATGTGTATGTTGACCTACATTATATGATATGATTAGTTTAAAACAATAAATAACAAGTGATCAAAATTCTATAATGAAAGATGGCATGAGACTGTCATATTTAACAAAATTTGGGATTGTATTAGTATGAGAAGAATTTAAGTTATAGGTTGGGATATTGAGTTCATCACATAAGGACGATATGAGTGTTGTACTTATGCAATGTGTTGAGTTGTCAGGTTCACCATAACGAAGGCAATGTGTGTATTAACTTTGTATGATGTAATTAAGGTAAAATATATAATTGTATTGATATAATTATAATAACTGCATTAGATGATCCTCTAGGATAAAGGTCAGGCAGTGAGAATCATGAAAGTATGATGCTTAAAATCATATTGGATGAAAGAAATAGTGATTTAATTGAAGCATAAGACAAGTTTGTTAGAAGGATCGGGTAAAGAATTTTAGATGAAATATCGTAAAATATGACTGAGTTGATCGTATTAGATGATATGTCAGAGCTATTGACAAAATAGTTAATTCTTGAGAGAGAATAGACTATAATCAAACTTGTATGTTGTGTATCATTATAAGTTATGATGTATTAAGATGGATTAATAGTAGAAACGTATGGCATGCTCAAGGGATCATATTGTCTAAAAAGAGAAATAATGAATTGTTCATACTTTATAGTGGTAGGATCATAGTAATATGAATGATTAACAAGCTAGTAGGATAAAGAAAGAGAGAGAAAAAATCATACAGTACAATGTTATGGGTCATATTATGTGTTTAGTGGGAAATATGAACTATGTTAAAATTGGGTGTCATTGTATAATATGATCCTATTTCTCACTTTTTTTTATTTTTTGTTGAAAGAGCTCTTTGAGACGAGTCTAACGATTTTTATTTTGTAATTTTTGGAGTTCTAAGGATTAAATTATTAATTTTTAAAGATTAGGATAGATTTGTAATATTGAGGATATATTTGTAATTTTGTAAATGTCGACATAGTTCCATTCATCTTGGCGAAAGGTATATTTGTAATTTTAAAGTTTTTGGCTTCGATGGGTATATATGCAATTTTAGGAATTTCGACGCTGGTTTATTTCTCTAGGCAGAGGATATATGTGCAAATAAAATTTTTCAAATGGGTGATATGCAAAATGTAATTCACAAACAGAGGGCAAATCGTTCCGACCGCGATTATAAAAGCCGAAGCAGGTTGCCTTTGAAAAAGCACTTCTACAAATACCGACTATGGCAAAGGGTTGCCGGAGCGCGCGGAGTGCGAGCATATCCGTAAGTGATGGCTGGCAAGGATTCATAAGGCCTTTTGAGAGTGTGCAAGAGTTCCAGAAATCGCTGTCGTGTAAAGTTTCGGCACGTGATAGTGACGGTTAGCGAGATTCCGTAAGATAAGGTAAGAATTTCTTTCGTCGGGGTTGTGTAAGATTTTTTGGGTAATGGTGGAGACCAAAAGGGCAGAAACCGAGTGGGATTCGATCGGTTCATTGCGTGAACCGGCCAATCCAGCCCTGACAAAAGGTTTCGGTTTCGCCTGATGCACAGGAGAGAGAAAGAAAAAAAATGTATAGCAGAAAATCAGTCCAGGCCTTTGGATCGGGTCGCGCTGCTGAACTGAGTGCAGGCGGTTCGACTCAAACAAAAGCTTACAGCTAAATTAAGGAATTTTGGGAATTTTCAAAAATGCATTTTGGAAAGCTGTTTTGGAAAGCTTTTAGAAAGTAGAATTTTTAACTGTTTGGGAATAATTTTAAGACAGCAACTTTTGGCTAATAAGCATATTTTAACTTGATTATGTTTATACTTTGTCCTTGTAGGACATCAAGAAAACAAATTAGAAATAGACAAGAAAATTTGGTATAACAAATCAAGTAGATAAATTTCTAACCTTATAATTTAGGACAATATTATATGTTTTTACATGGTTTCTTATTATCACATGGTGCTTTGGTTTTTACTTATGCATTTGTATGAAAATTGAAAGAAAGAAATAACATGGTATGATAATAAAATAAAAAAGAAGAAACAATATGGAAAGAAAGGTCTTTTGATATGGCATAAATGTTTGGAATTATGATTGGAAATGGTAGTAAAAATGGATTCCCAGAGAACATTATCCTCACCACTAGGCCCAGCCTTTGTTCGAGGGTATCGATCTTCAGATCAGATATCTGCCAAGTGTCTACACTAGGCCAACGTGTGTCACAGGGTATCGATCTTTGGATAAGATATCTGCATGGTATTATGTGCTATGACTCCATGATGATTTACACCAGGCCCAACTTGTGTTATAGGGTATGGTACCACACCTACCTAGTGGCACTAGGCTCAGCACGTGTTGTAAAGTATTGATCTTTGGATCAGATATCTGCCGAGTGTTATGTGTTTGGTTGGTTGTCGACTGGAGGTCATTTATTGATGATGATTGGATCCAGAGGATAATGCGCCAAAGGAAATTGTGCCGGATAATAACACACTATATAACGAATTGACATTTCTTTTGTGGTTTTTCATCTAGCATTATAAATGACATTTGGTATGGTTTTATCTTTATGCATATGTTTCATCTTTAATATTCATGGTAATTTGATATCTCTTTTTCATAATTGGTTAGATATTGTGATTTATCTACTGAGATATACAAAATCTCATTTAGTGCTTACATCACAAGTCATGTAACCACTGCACTGAGAGATGGGAATGGTGCTGCTATAGAAGAGCCATTTTCATGAGATGTGTGAGAGAGTAAGGGCTTGGTGTGATTAAACTTTTAAAAAAAACATGTTCTTGTTTATATACTTTGGATTTTGAAGTTGGTGTTTGTTTGACTGTTGGGTCTCCACCTTAGGATTTGTTCTGTGTCCTTACTTAGATGGTGTATCTAGTGACTCTGATGTTAATTTTGTTATCTAGTGTTACTGGTTTAGGTGGGGGCTTGACAAGGTGGTGTCAAAGCTTTGGTTCAAGAATAGGTTGGAAATGAGAGTGAGGACACCAGCAAAGCATATGTATTTGCATCTTTAGTGTTACTTCTCGCTTAGACATTAGTTGTCAAATAATTTATGTGGTCTTATAGGATTGCAATAAAATCTACACATGGAAAGATTTGAATCTAAAAGTATAGAGAAGGATAAAGAAAGAGAGCAGCAGGAGATACATAATAGGAATTAGCACAAACTTTAGTTTCTTTGTTGCGATCCATTGGAAGCACTAAGAGCCACAAAGGAGAGGCATCTATCGATTTGGTGGTTGATCGATTTCAACAGATGCATCCCACTTCTTTTGCTGGGGAAGAGGATCCCATGGTTGCTAAAAACTGGCTAGAACAAATGAATATTATCTTTGAAGGGATATCTTGCACAAATGATAGAAAAGTGGGCTTAGTAGTTTTGGTACCCAAAGATGCTGCCAGATTGTGATGGAGTTCTCGACATCGGCTTCGATTTTCTAGCCGAACAATGAAAGGAATTTCCTAGGAAGACTTCACAAAAGAATTTGAACAATGGTATAAGCTTTTGTCAATCAAAGTGTTATACCCGGTAAAATATTATATGTTTAATCTTCAATAATTCAATTGTGGCTTGGATGATTTCAGATCGACAGTAGGATGAGCCAGGAGCTCAATTGGAGGCTATTGGAATTTCTGAAATTTTCTGGGGATTTTTTTTCGGAGCACCGAGATTTTTTTTTTAAAAAAAACCGGAATTTGGTTTTTTTTTACGCGCGTGAACCAGACCGGAGCGGTTCAGCGAAGGCGGGGTGGTTCGCCGAGGTGCGTTTGCGCGTGCGTTTAGATAAGCCGCGGATAAGCAGATCGGACGAGCGAGATCAGCGGTGGAGATTAACCGGCTGATCGGGTGTTAAGCAGCTTTTTTTGGAAGGTCAACCGGCGCTTAATGGGTCTTAATTGGTTATTACTGGTTTAAGCCGGGTATTTAACCTAAACTGTTCGGCTGTTAGGGTTTCTAACGGCGGCTAGAGGCGAGGTGTTCGCGGCTAACGGCGGTACTTTCCGGCAGCCTTCCAAGGGGCTTTTGGTAACCGGAGGTTCGCGGGACAGATGCGAGCATTTTGGTACCGGTTTCGTTCGGGGAGGAGCTGCGGTTGATCGCGTGCGAGCTTCACCGTCGCCGGCGAGAAAGGTAAAGTCAGATTTAAATTAGTTATTTAGTAGAAATTAAAAGCATGGAATATTTTGCTTAATGAACACAAGCATGTGGATGAAAAATCGGACTTAGTTGAATGCTAATTTGCGTCTTTTACAAATTTTGGATTTTCTGGAAAATTGCCTATTTCGCCGAAAAATTTAGTTAATGCTTAGGAACATGTTAAGGATTTGTATTATCAGTATTGCCATTGAATTAGTTAATTAATTGCTGGATTAATCTTAAATCTCACAATACGGCAATGGCGTACGGGCGAACTCCTTCGGCGGAAATTTTGAATGAACCTTAGAAATTAGTGGCATTATTGAAACATTAGGATAGTACGAACATTGGATTTTGTTTGTCCTTGTTCACGTTCGCCGGAAATCGACGCGGGCGTCGGACCGAGGAAGGAGAAGGGTTTAGATTAATTACGAATTTATTTAAGTAATTGATGGTATTTATATAATATTTATTAGTAATTATATTTATTTAAGCATCGACCGATTAACGGATTATTAAGGAATTTGGTTCGGCGGGTGTCGCGGTTCAGCGCCAGGTTTTCCGAACCGGCAGCGGAAAACCGGTTCAGCGGGATTCAGCGCGGACGAACGGCGCGGAGGAAAATTTAATTCGGAAATTAATCCGAATTTTCGGAAAAAGGATATATGTGGAATTTAAATTTTATTCGGAAATTTATTCCGAATTTCGGAAAATGGATAAAGGGCGGAAATTGATTTTTTCGAATTTAAAAATTTCCTGAAGTGAGAAAAAGGTGATTTTTAGAAATCACGTAGCCAAGTTGAAATTGACTGTTGGAAATTACCCATAAATTCAGCGCAGCTGGATTAGTTGGAAGGAAGTGTGACACTTGGGTGCTACCAGAATAGTCAGAATTTTTGTACAGTTTGTGTTGCTTGGATGGCAATGACATGGATTGAGTCAGTTTACTCAGTGTTGGCATATTTCATGGATTGGCATATTGGACCAGACTACTATAGGCCCTATATGATGTTTTAGGGTAGTTGTGGTAGGTAACTGTGTAGTACAGACTTAGCTTCCACAGTATACATGTGGACTGGTATGCGCCTTGTTGTATCTGGACACATGTTGCCGAATCTTGGAGTTAGAGCTTGGCAATGACTGTAGGGGCGTGGCTTCTATGGAAATTGTTGGGAGAGGACTTCTTGGGACGGTGGCTGAGTCGATCTCTTCTAGTCCATGAGTGTAGGCCTGCGCGCCTGAGAGTGGCAGTGGCAGGGGTGACTCGTCGTGGCTAGCCAAGTGTGTAGGCCTGCGTGCCTGAGGGTGGCAGGGGTGCCTCACGTTGGCTAGAGATCTATGTGACTGGTTCTGTCTATAGTCTCCAGAAGATTGATTGACGAGAGACGCTGCGGTGTCGGGTGCTAGGCATTGTGATGCGTGTGCAGAGATGGGCGTGTCCCATTGGCATGCTTTGCCTAGGCGCCATGCGTGCGCAGAGATGGGCGTGTCCCACTAGCATGCTGCCTGGGAGCACAGAGGAGAGCTACTCTGGTGTGACTGGGGGTGACTGTGGTTGGTCAGAGTCTGGGACTGAGAGTGCCTTTCCACCCTACATTGTTATGCTATATTTCTATACCCTTGCTATTATCCTTCTCTTGCATGAGAGTTTTTTTTTTACTAGCTATCTTTCCTACTGGGCGTAGCTCATTCCTTTATTATCTATATTTTTCCAGTGGCTCGGCAGACTTGACGCCACCCAGCTTTAGATGGGATCGTGATCAGTAGGCTAGTGGAGGAGATCTGATCTGTGATTTTCTGAGACATTCTGGTTAGTTGATTGTTGCTGTTGGATGTATTCAGTGAGACTGTTATTCTTATGTCTTGTATTATGTGAGGGTGATTCTGACTCATGTACTCGGATGGATGATGTGGTATTTGATGGACTGTGATTTTTCATATGAGTTACATTTTTATACACTATCTTATTTTCTATCTTGACGGTATGGTGTGTGGAGCGCCATTTCATATCGGTGGATGTTATATATATTTCTTTGTTGATGGTGAGGTCATTACATGACTATGGAACTTAACCTTGGGGGTTCAGACTTCTATTAGATCGGTTCTCCTACCGGTATGGGTTAGGAGTATTGGGTCTAGTAGGAGTAACATTGCGCGAGTTCATCAGTTAATTCAGGAGTCATGAACCTGATTTGACGGTGTGCCCGGGAGATGGGATCCACATAGTTAAGGAAAGCAGGTGTGTAATGATGTGTTATATCCTATGTTTTTCGTAGGCTACTCAGGTTGGTATGGGACGATCTGAGCTGTCTATATGTAAAAAAAAAAAAAAAAAAAAAAAACTGGGGTGTAACACAAAGCCAAATGAGGGAAGAATTAAATAATCTAAGGCAAGAAAATCTATCAGTTACTGCATATGAAATTAAATTCTCCCACCTGACTAAATATGTGTCCCAATTAGTAACACCTGAAGAACAACAGTGTTACATGTTTCAACGAGCCCTACAGGACGAAATTCGAGCAGCTTTAGTAGCAGTTCGAACGACAAACTATGTGGAGTTATTGAAGTATGCCCACACGGTTGAGCTGGAACTCAGTTTGTTGGCAACTAGCAAAGAAGAAGAGAAGAAAAGATTTTATCCTCTAAAGTTTAAATTCAGATTTACAGGAAAAAGAGGTAGTTCTAGTTTTTCAAGAGAAGAAAGTTTTTCTTTTTCAAGATCTAATAAGTTCAGACCATATGAACTGAGCACTAGTAGAGCTAGTTGGAGTTTAGATGGACGAGTAGATGTGGGAAATATGGAAGATGACATAGAGGAGAATGTAGATCAGAGTCTATTTGACTAATCAGATGCTACCAATGCCAAGAGCTTGGGCATATTACCCAAAATTGTCCAACATCTACAGAATTTAAACCTGTCAATGCTTCAACTATTGGAGTTACAGAGGATGCAAGTCAAGGTAGAGGCCACGGACCTACAACGATGTCAGGTGCTGCAGTTAGAGGTGGAGCGACAGGAAGGGGAGGTCAGGCGCGTGTTTATTCGATCACTCAGCAAGATGCTCCGCACTATACCGATGTTATTACAGGTATGCTCGTGTTATACAAATTTTCTTTTTTCTGTACTCTGTGATTATGGAGCCTCACATTTTATATATATATATATATATCCACTAGTGCACTCTACTGACGTCATAATATAGGTATGTTAATGTTACACAACTTACCTATTTTTGTACTTTTTGATTGTGGTGCCTCACATTCTTGTATATCCACTACTGCATCAAGACAAATAAATGGCATATTACACTTCATGAAAGATCTATTAGTAGTAAAAATGTTAGATGGAAACAGTATCATTGTAGAAAAGTTTATTGAAGATGAGGTAGACATCGAAGGAAAGAAATTTTCAGTATTGTTACACTTCCTACCTTTGACAGAATTTGACGTAATTCATGGCATGAATTGGTTATTCGAGCATAAAGTAAAAATAAATTGTTATGAAAAGAGGATTGAAATCCCAAGAGAAAATAAATTAATCTATTTTGGCCAAGGGAGAAAAATTCCTATCATAACTATGCTCAAAGCCCAGAAGCTCCTAAAGAAAGGATGTTGTGGATGTCTAGTATTAATTATGGAGTTGGATAGATAATTTTGTCAACCCTCAGAAATACCAATTGTTAAAGAATATTTAGATGTCTTCCTAGAGGAATTTTCAGGGTTACCCCTAGATAAGGAAATTGAATTTGAAATTCAATTGATTCCTGGTGCTAAGCCAATTTCAAAATCTCCTTATCGTATGGCACCTACGGAACTACAAGAAGTCAAAATACAACTACAAGAATTATTAGACAAAGGATTTCTTAAGCCAAGTGTGTCCCCATGGGGAGCACCTATCCTTTTTGCGAAAAAGAAAGATGGTAATCTTCGTATGTGTGTGGACTATCAAGAAATCAATAAAATCACTATCAAGAAAAAATATCCTTTGCCTCGGATTGATGAATTATTTGATTAGTTGCATCGAGTAGTTGTATTTTCCAAAATTGATCTACCATCTGGATATCATCAGTTAAAAATCAAGCAAGAAGATGTTTCGAAGACAGCATTTAGAACCAGGTATGGACTCAATGAATTCTTAGTACTACCTTTTGGGCTAACCAATGCACCAGCAATCTTTATAGATTTAATGAATCGAGTGTTTAAGAAATATTTGGACCGCTTTATTATTGTCTTTATTGATGATATCCTAATTTATTCCAAATCCTTGGAAGAACATGATACACATTTGCAATTAACATTACAGAATTTTAGAGAAAACCAATTATATGCCAAATTCTCGAAATTTGAGTTTTGGTTATCAAAATTCATTTTCTTAAGACATATGGTTAGTTCGGAAGGGATTTCTGTGGATCCACAGAAGATTTTGGCTATCATCGATTGGCCAAGACCCATAATAGTGACTGAGGTTAGAAGTTTCTTGGGGTTAGCTGGATATTATAGGAAATTTGTCAAGGGTTTTTCTTAAATTATCACACCATTAACCAATTTGACACGAAAGATAACAAAATTTGAATGTGATGCAGTTTGTGAGAATAACATTCAAATACTGGAAGAGAAATTAACTACAACTCCAATTCTAGCAATACTAGAAGACACAGAAGGTTATCAGATATATAATGATGTTTCATTGCAAGGGTTAGGCTGTGTATTGATGCAACATCACAAGGTAATTGCATACATATCTAGACAACTTAAGCCACATGAAAAGAATTATCCTATGCACGATTTGGAGCTAGCAGCTATAATTTTTGCCTTAAAAATTTGGAGACATTACTTATATAGAGTTAAACATATGATATTTACTGATCATCAGAGTTTAAAATATCTCCTCACTCAAAAGGAATTAAATTTTAGGCAAAGAAGATGGTTGGAATTTATTAAAGATTATGATGTAGAAATCACATATCATCCAGGTAATTCAAATATGGTGGCAGATGCTCTTAGTAAGAAAGCTAATGCTAATAGCTTATTAATTACTATCCTAGAATAAAAATAATTGATCTTTAAGATAGACAAGTTGCAATTAGAATCTGAAATTTAAAAAATACGACATTACAAACTCACCTATCTGTAAGGCCATATTTTTTTAATTTAACATAATGAAAGCAATGCAAGGTCACATGATGAGAGAATTAATATTTTGTAGTATTATAATACTATCAAAAAAACTTTTGGAATAAATAACAAAAATTATATGAGATAATTGAATATTGAGAAACCAAAGAGAGTGTAACATCATCAAGGCAAAATATGATACAATTCAAAAGACTTGTGAAACTATCAAAACCTTAAAAATAAACATTTTCAAAATATTATAATGAATTTTTTATTTGATTGTCCCTGTAGTATGGTATCGATGTTCAAATTAAACATTTTTAGTGTGTGTTATGATATTAATGACACTAAACCCAATAGAAGTTTTTATGAAGTATTGATCTTCAAATTAAATATATGCCTAGTGTATGTGTTATGACATCATTATTTATAATTGATGATACTAAGTCAACCAAATTTTATCATAAGATATAGCTACCATACTTACCATAGGGCACTAAACCTAAGGAGTTATCGTAGAGTATCAATATTTAGATTAGACATCTACCTAATATTATTTAGATAGATTAAATAGATGATGTTTAGAGGCTATATATTGATATAATTATTGGATATAATGAGAATAATGACTTAAAAAATACTGAACTTGATGATTATATAAAATATTAAAATTAGAAAGAATAAAAAATTTGAACTATATATTGTTATACAAGTTATATCTATATTATATTACTATGATAATTTATTTGTATGATTTTAATTTAGTTAGTACTAAGGATTTTGTGATATCGTCATGTCTCTACATAGAATTTATTTTTCTCAATATTTTATATGCATAAAACACTTTATTTTTTATTTAATTAAGTGATTAGGTTGGTACCTGACATTAAGACAATACTAACTCTACTTTATTGAGGATTCCTCTATCACTTTGATGAGAAATCCAACCTATTGTAGGCATACGAGTATAATCTACACATTTTTTTATGAGACTTCTCCTAATAAGAAGTAGATATTATCAACTCTAATTACCTAACTTTTATTTTTATTTTGTTAACTCAAACCCTTGTATTTTTGTAAAGGACTTCAAGATTATTTTTTCTTTACAAGTCATTTCAAGACAAATAAATGCAAGATTTTTCACCTTTTGAAAGATGTAACTTCCAAATGATTATAGAAGTAGCCTCCAATATAAAATTTCTCTCATAAGTAATACAGGAGCATATTTTCTATCTTCTTTGCTAGTTGCATTAAACCTAAGTAGTTCTTTGAATCACTCATTAATCTAAGATAACGTTAATTTGAGCCCCTTCAAGCCTTTCCCAAATTCTTCAATGAAGCTTGTAAGGAAGTGAATCAAGAAAATTCTTGCATTACACGAGTGAGAAATCTTTGGCATGGATCTCCATTGTCCTCACAAGAAATCTTTAGAAGATTTTTGTGGCTCATTAATGAGAAAGAATTCTTTGCACTTATTGGGAAGCCAAAAGGAAAAGCATATTTTCCTTAAAAGTGTCTCATCCAATTGCAAAAAAGACTAAGACTTGATAAGAACTTTCCTCAAAAAGCTTATCCAAGTGACCACCGCCCTCAAAGCTACTAAGCTCAACACGTTGACTCTTCTAAATACACCACATAAAGGATTATTGGCACAATAAAGAGAAAGGGAAATTGCTTAAAGTTGAGGTAAGTCTTAATGCACAACCAAGGCAAAATAAAGTTATGTAAATTCCATGATGAAAAGGAAATTGTTGGTAATTTCCTATCATTTTCTTTATTATATATTTACTTAATATTAGAAGAATACTTCATTATTATTTGAGATTATTTATGTTGATAATTTGCTATAATTTGAAAAAAGGGGATTGGGATGAAACAAATGTGGTTGTACTCATCTCCATGAGCTTTATCTATTTAAATATTATTTTTTTATAATTATAAATATTATTTCCTAAGGGTTTGGCATGCTCTTAGAGACATTTTGATTCATACCTAATTTGATGATTTAGGATGTTACACTCATTTATCTTAGTGCCTTGGAATGCAACTTTCATATATAATTTATCTTATTGGTTTTTAATTTTTTAATTGGTTTGGATATATTACTATCTAAATCTTTATTGCTTTGCATGTGGTTTTTGAATCGCTTTAATCTAGTTATATTACATTGACTGAATTTATCTCACTTATGCTTCAATAAACATTTACTTAATTTTTAAATAATAGTATTTTTGCAAACATTTATATATTAATAAAAGTAAAAGGCTATTTCAATATTAAAACATATGCAAATGATATCATGCTATGGTAATGCTCATATCATCATGTCATTGCATAATGTTAGATTAGAGTTTAGTACAACAACTCTCTTATATAATAATTAATTAGTTAACGTATCTAATGATTTTGAGATATTTCTTTCTTGGACACACCTTTTCCTTTATCTTTTCTTCTCATTTTTTATACAACTCATATTATATTTTGTCATCATTGCCACTTTTTATGAAAATGCACTTACAAAAACTATTTCAAATAATCTTTAAATAAGACTATATACTTTAAAATTTTTAGCTTCATATTATATGGTATGATCTCTATATCAAAACATATGATCCATGGCATATGTAGGACAAATTACAGATTATATGAGAAATCACTATTAGGCCTTCTTCTAAACCCATCATATTCATCTGATCAGCTAATCATACTTGTATGATGTTAACAATCACTTGTCAAAGAAAGGATTAAATTAGGCAATTGTTATAGTGTCTTTCCTAAATCAATTGTATTTGTTTAGTTAATTTAGCATACTAGAACAATGATCAAATAACTGGGCAATTTGCACAAAGCCAAAGCCCCATCACTGGCTATGTTTTATAAATTGTATCAAATGATTTGGTTGATTGCTTGGTTGAATCATAACAACAAAAAACTAACAACTCAACCATAGATCCACAAAAATCACATAAGATCCACTTCCAAAAAACCCCAAATAGCAAATATATGATTTATGAAGATGAACTCAATTATGAACTTACCTTAAGACATGATTCTAGTAAAGTGAGGACAAAACTTTTTTTCTTCATTTTTCTTTTTTTTTTCATTTTCTCTATGTTCTCTTTGAATTCCTACAAGATCTCAAGCCAATTCTTCATTAACACTCTCCCTAAGCTCTTTCTCTTCATGCTTCATTTATGCACTACTGAACATTACCAAAATGCTCGAGACAACATAAAGCATTATGTTATTTAATAAGAGTATTATTTTATTATTTAATCTAAATTTCTTATCTTTTTATATTTTTTAATTTTAAATTTTTATACAAATTTTAAATAGTTTTTGAAAAATATAAACCACATACATAAAGATTTACTCAGATTTTGTATTCTATCATTGCTATCTTGGCATGCTTTTTAAAAAGCTTATTCATCAATAAATTCTCAAGTTTCAAAAATGACATACAAAAATTAAATAATTTAAACATATTTAGAAGGAATTTTTAAGTTAATAAAAAAGAGTATTACATATGCACTTTGCTATAAAAAAGAGAGATTGTATAAGCTTTGGCCATAACTCCTAATTAGTTGTAGAGAAGAAAAGAAGATGGGCACTTCGTGAAAATTCTTGAACAAAAGTGTTTCAATGTCATTAAGAATATGAAGGTGTTAGAGAATTTCTCATGGAACATGGTGCAATATTTAATCTACTCAAGTGCTGGATGCATAGAAAGTGATCATTTTTACCATGTATCTCATCGAAAATGCAAAAGTATGATGAAAAATGTAGAGTGTTGATGATGCAATTGATGGAAGGATGAAAGTTTAAATATAAGAAAAATTCAAAAGAGAAATAAAAGATAAATTTCTCCCTTACAACATTTTGTGGATGTCTTGTGATACCTTCAAAAGGTTAAAGCATAGTGGATTCATGAAAGATTATGTAAAGAAGTTTAGTTCTTTGATTCTAGATATTCAAAATATATCTAAGAAAGATAAGCTTTTCAACTTCTTGTATTGGCTACAACTATGGATACAATTGGAACTTGTTTTTGGTAAAATGTGAAAGACTTATCAAGCATAATCATTATTGTCGATGCACTTGTAGACTAAGAGTCTCCAAAGTTTTAGATGCCCATCAAAATCTAGAGGAAATGATAAGGAAAAGAAAGGAGAGTAGCAGTTGGATGCTAAGAAGTTTGGTAAGCACGAGAAAAATGAAGGAAATGAAAGCAAAAGTTATCTTTTATGCAAGGTACAAATAACTCTAATAATCAACAAGGTTGTTCCTTGTGTAATGAACCTCATCATGCTCAAGATTGTCCTAAGCAAGAGAAGCTTAATGCTCTTTTGGTTGACAAAACCAATGAGGAATTTGATCGAGAAGTTGTTGTACTTGTCAATCTTTTGTAAATGCTCGATCCTTTAATGGTTGGTTTAATCAACTATTAAACACAATGAGTAATGATGTGATAGTTACACACTCTATGTTGATGCACATCTTGATGAAAGCAAATGGACAAGAAATTATGGCCATGGTTGACATGGGTGCGACACATACATTTGTGGATACTATGCTTGTTTAGAAATATAGATTGCAAGTAAGAAAGTTATCTAATTTTGTAAATTAATGAATGCAAAGGTTCAAGTTGTGGTAGAAATGGCCCATGTATACCTTTAACTTTGGAAAGTTAGACATGAAATATCAACTTGCTGGTGAATCATTTGGATAGTTTTGATTTGATTCTTCGGGTCAACTTTCTTAGGAAGTTTAAGATAGCCCCGATGCCACACCTTGATGATATCATGGTGATATAAGAAGACACTCCTTTTCATTCATTACTATTATCCTTATGGAAAGAAGATAATTGAAATGAAGAATAAGCTAGAATGTATTTTAACATTGAGATTGGAAAAGGATTGAAATTAAGTGAGGACAAACACTTTGCTACATTGGTTGAGATTAAGAAGGATTAAGTCATTATGTACTTGATGTAGTTATAGAGGTTCTCAAAGAATTTGAACGTGTCATGCTTTTGATGTTGCTTAAAAAGTTGCCTCAGGAAAGGGAGATTGATCATAAAATCAAGTTGCTACCTAGTGTTGTTCCTCTTGCCTACCTCCTATATTATGTGTCACCATTATAGTTGACAAAATTGTTCAAATAATTGAATATGTTGTTGGATTCTATCTTCATTCAATCATCTAAAGCTCTATTTGGTGCCCTAGTGTTATTTCAAAAAGCATGATGGTTCCTTGTGAATGTGCATAGACTATCATGTATTGAAGAAAGTGATATTGAAAAAAAAGTGCCAAACTCCTTTAGTGCAACATTTGTTGGATCAATTATATAAGGTAACAGGATTCACTAAGCTAGACCTATGATCAAGATATCGGCAAGTCAATGTTGTGGCTAAAGATGAAGCCAAGATTACTTATGTGGCTTAATAAGTATCTTTTGAGCTTTTAGTCATGCCTTTTGGCTTAACAAATGTACAAGCTATATTCTAAAATTTAATCAACAATATTCTTTATGAGTATCTTGATGAGTTTATCGCGGTATATCTTGACGACATTATTATCTACAATAATTCTCTTAAAGAACATTTTCTGCAATTGTCAAAAATGTTGTCTAAATTAAGAGAATTTCAACTTTATGCAAATATGGAGAAGTGCAAATTTGCTAAGCAAGATATCATGTTTCACTATAATTCCATAATAAGTTTATTTGACATGAAACAATAGTTGCTGGACTAATATGGATAAGCTCTCACAAAATAAATTATTATTTTTTTATATTTTGAAATATTTATCTCCTTAAAATATTAGAATTTTTTTCTTTCTCAGATAATTTACCATATTTTTTCAAATTTTCCTCATCAAATTTAGTTATATAAATATTTGACATTAAATCACCTCTCTTATAACCTTGACAAGATTTCAATTTGGCAAGATTATATTGTCTCAATTTATCTATTACATCTTTAATATGTATGTATATATATATATATATATATAGTTAATATTATAGCCATAATTTATTATTTTGTTTCTTATAATTCACCATAATTCCAAACGAGATCCAATCATAAAGAAACAAACTTTTTTGACTCATCATGATGTACTTTATTCCATTACATTGTTATTTTAATAATTTTAAATATTTTTTAGGTTTTGACCTAATTTATTAGACATTTTATTCTCACCTAATCTCAAGTTTGAGTATTTTATTTTTTTATCTCTTTAGTAGCTTAGAATATAACTATCTTGAAATATTTATCTCATTTTTTCACATTTTTGCTTCAATTTGATAATATTATATTGCATCAATTTATCAAATTTCTTCTTTAATATATATTTATTAATATTAAAAAAATAATTTGTTAGTATTAATGCTTATTTATTATGTTAATTTAAAGTAATTCCAAATGATGTCTGATCAAAATGCCTCACGTACTCGATCTATTTAGAAAATAATTTTTATATTTTAAATTTTTTTTGTTTTGAAAAACCTTATAAGTCATTTTAATTACTATGTTGTTTCATGATCAAGAATATTACATTAAACCTCTTAGTTATTTTGGAGAGTAACTTTCTCGCACCATTTGTCTCATTTTCTTCAAATATTTTTCATCAATTTTGTTTGGTTATTATGTAATTCGAAATCTCTTCTTATGTGATTTTTATATAATTTTGATTTGGTTATACTCGTTGATTCAATTTAACTTTTTTAGCTTTATTATATATTTACTTAATATTAGAAGAATACTTCATTATTATTTGTGATTATTTATGTTGGTAATTTACTATAATTTGTAACAAGGGGATCGAGATGAAACAAATGTGGTTGTACTGATCTCCATGACCTTTAACTATTTAAATATTATTTTTTATAATTTTAAATATTATTTTCTAAGTGTTTGGTATGCTCTCAAAAAAATTTTGATTCATACTTAATTTGATGATTCAGGATATTATACTCATTTGTCTTAGTTCCCTGGAATACAACTTTCACATATAATTTATCTTTTTTCTTTTAATTTTTTAATTTATTTGGATATATTTCTATGTAAATCTTTATTACTTTGCATGTGATTTTGCAGCACTTTAATCTAGCCATATTGCATCGACTGAATTTACCATGCTTATGCTTTAATAATTATTTACTGAATTTTTAAATTATAATATTTTGTATACATTTATATATAAAGGGCTATTTTAATATTAAAACATATGCAAAGGATAACATGCCATGCTAATGCTCATATCATGATGTCATTACATAATGATAGATTGGAGTTTAATAAAGCAACTCTCTTATATCATAATTAATTAGTTAATGTATCTAATGGTTTTGAGATATCGCTTCCATGGAAACTCCTTTTCCTTTATCTTCTCTTCTCATTTTTTTATCCAATTTGTATTATATTTTGTCGTCACTACCAATTTTTATGAAAAAGCACTTACAAAATCTATTTCAAATAATCTTTAAACAAGATTGTACACTTTAAAATTTTTAGCTTCATATCATATGATATGACCTCTATATCACATCGTATGATCCATGACACGCATAGGCCAAATTATTGATTATATGGGAAATCTCTATTAGACCTTCTTCTAAACCCATCATATTAATTTGATCAGCTCATCATACTTGTATGATGTTAACAATCACTTGTCAATGAAAAGATTAAATAAGGCAATTGTTGTAATGTCTTTCCTAAATCAATTGTATTTGTCTGGTTAATTTAGTGCACTAGAACAATGATCAACTAACTGAGCCATTTACACAAAGCCAAAGCCCTATCACTGGTCATGTTTTATAGATTGTACCAAATAATTTGGTTGATTGTTTGGTTAAATCATAACAACAAAAAAATAACAAACTCAACCATAATTCCACCAAATTCATACAAGATCCAATTCCAAAACACCCCAAACAACAAATATATGATTTATGAAGATGAACTCAATTAGGAACTTACCTTAATATGTGATTCCAGTAAAGTGAGGCAAAAACTTTTTTCTCTTCATTTTTGTTTTTTTTTCTTTTTCTCTATGTTTTCTTTGGATTCATACAAGATCTCAAGCCAAATCTCCTTTAACACTCTCCCTAAGCTCTTTCTCTTCATGCTTCATTTTTGCAATACTGAACTTTGCCAAAATGCTCGAGACAACAGAGCGGATGCTATTATTTAATAAGAGGATTATTTTAATATTTAATCTAAATTTCTTGTATTTTTATATTTTTTAATTTTAAATATTTGCATAAATTTTTAATAGTTTTTGAAAAATATAAACCGTATAGATACAGATTTCTCAAATTGATACCTTCATGATAATATACTCAGATTTTGTATTCTATCATTACTATCTTGGCATGCTTTTTAAAAAGCTTATTCATCAATAAATTCTAAAGTTTCAAATATGACATACACAAACTAAATAATTTAAACTTATTTAGAAGGAAGTTTAAGTTAATAAAAAAGACTACTACATGTTCACTTTGTTATCAAAAAGAGAAATTATATAAGCTTTGGTCATAACTCCTAATTAGTTGTAGAGAAGAAAAGAAAATGAATTAAAGGATCACTATGGCAAAAATCTAATTAAAAGAAACAAGGTAAGTTTTCCCCATGATTTATAATTGATTTTGAATAGATCTAGTTTAAGATCTAAGCTGAAAGTATAAGTATTTTCATGCATGCTATAAATGTTTCCTTTTTTCTTGCTATGGAGTCATGTATGAAAGATTTGTAAATATAAATAAGCCTTATGTGCATGAAATCATAATTATAGGAGGGAATTTGATGATTTAAAGAAAAGACAAGAAATAAACAAAGTCTTCGTTATATATTCAATGGGACCATCAAAAAAAGCAACAAAAGATTGAATGATCTAATGAAAAATATTAAACAATCTAATAATTTTTCAACATTTGTGTTGTGAGTCTTTATCGAATGCTCGATAGACAATCCAATAATCTTTCAATGAGCATTTAATGATCTTACATGCGGATTGAATAGTATGACTTGGACATATGAGGAATTAACACAAGTCAAATAGAGAAGTTGGAAAAATCTAACATCCATTAGACATGCATTGAACAATTAAATGAATTAAATCAAATGATCTAATAGGTTGTTGATGATCCAATTGAACAAGTAGACTTTAATATGATGGATCTTTTAGGACTCAAATTATGGAATTGATTGTAATATTATAAGATTTTGATAGTATGAGCATTATTTAATAAATTTTTATTATGATTAATCTCATTATCTACAATATAAATTAATTAAGTGCATTTATCTGATGGTGAAAGAGAAATTAAAGAGAAAGGAGATACATTATTTTAATTAAATGTCAAAAACTATGTTAAAAAATAATTTTATAAAGTTTATAACATTTAGTGATTTATTACTACTTTATAAAACATTATAAATTTTTAGAAGATGGGATACATGTCCTATAGAGGAAGAAGAAGAATACTAAATAAGGAATATCAAATTTTTAAGAATTTATTATTGTAATATCATAAAATTTGGAATTAAATTGGTCACCAAACAAAAGATTAAAATTATGAAAAATATTACTTTAAATATTTTTGGGAGAAAAATATTAAAATAAATGATGATCTTAAAAATATAAAAAATGACACATTTTTTAGATAAGAAATTCATTTTTATGAAAAAAGATATTTAAATATTAAACGACATTAAAAAATTTGAAAAAAATTATGTGTAGTGTAGTTTTATGAGTTTTACAATTTGTTAAAAACTTTGGACATCATTTGTATCAAAAGCTTTTAGAAAACTAGATTTTGTTTAAAATTTTGATTAAAATGTAGTATTTTTGCATTTCTAAAAATAATTAGTGATCAAATACTCATGAAATAGCCAGTAGTGGCTATGAATATGTTAAGAAACTTCAAAGAAATTTTGAGTTTAGTATAGTCTTCATTTTGTTGAAGTTTTGTGTATTTAAGTGGAGTAAATGAACAATTTTGTCGATTGAGAAAATCAGATATAAAATGATTTTGATGGAAAATGGTCCAAATTAAAACTTCAAAATATGAGATTTATTGTGAAAGTAAGTTTTAAACATTGTAATAAAGAATTAAAAAGTATTGTTTTCTATTATGTGAAAATTTAAGCAAACTATGTTGACAAACTTTTGTGAAATCACAAAAATTGAGGCTTTTCCAGATTGGGCAATTTGGCATGTGGAGCCAATGTCGGAAGGAAGGTGGCAACATTAAATTTCAAGTTAGGTGACTATGAATTTTTTTGTACATATGCTTAGTTGTTGACGAAAATATAAATTAGTAGCCTTTAACATCTAAACTAGATTAAATTATAAATCAATATTTTGGCAACTTTAACATTTGGATGTAGATGTTAGTTATATACTATATATTACTTTGGTATTTAATTTCTTTCATATTTTTTTATATGACGTGACATGTTTGGTGTGCAAAAATATTCATTTAAGCAATGCCATATAAGTTGGGAAAATTTTCATAATAATTTCAATAACTATTTTAATAAAAAATTATAAAAGTATAAAGATAATTATAAGAATAAGTTTAATAACATCATTAGAAAAATGGATGGGATCTCTATGTTGATAATCTATGCAGTTTTCATATCAAATGGACTCCAAATGGTTTTAGACAAAATTTAATATAAGTTACTTATTCAACTCTTCATTTTTTATTTTGATTTTTTTAATCTTTTATTATATTTTAAATAATATATATTTCTATAACACTTATTAAAATCAAAATCATATTGTTAAATTCGTAACAATATTTCAAGTATAATCCAAAATATTTTTAAAAAGTTGAACTGATATTAAAAGTTATGATGTTACATCAACTTAACTTTATATGAAAGGAATCTCCTTAAGAGATCAAAATCCTTGTGATGTATTATTGACATCTCAAAGTACAATTAGCACTCAATTTATTTTTAAATTGAAGAAATAGATTTAAAAAAAATGTTATCTGATTTGTGGTATTATAGAATTTTGATAGATTTTGATTAACATGAGCAATTATAACCTATTGGATTTCTTCATCTTTCCCAATTTTTAGAGCTCAGATTTGAGCTCTAAATCCACTCCCAACCACTCTAAAATAAACTAGCCGTTTGGTAACGGGCAGGCACATCGCAGTCACCATTTGATTTGTATCCTGAAATGAAAGTTTCCGAATGAATTTCGATTTTACCGTTCGAGATCAATTCTGGCCATTTGATTTAGGAGGCCTTGTTCTAGGCCATTGGATCGAGCGTTGGTTTCTCCTACATGTATTAGGATATGCTGTCCAAAAACTATTTGTATTGAAACGTTTGCTGCAGTGCTTTCTAATGGCCTCATAAATCTACTTAAGTTCGATTCTCTTGCTTGTCATTGTGCTGTTTAATTGCATCATTTTACCATGATTAACCTAAGCTGTGAGGATCACGCCTACCTTCCAGGTTCTTTGATGATCGGATGGGAATTTAGTCCAATGTCACAGAAAATTTGTTGCCATTGCGCTCTATAAGGATTCCGGCTCGGTTATCTCCCAGATAGTTGGGGTTGGCTACTCCCTACCTTCGGGCTTCGCTGGCCACTTCAGAACAATATAACAATTTTTGTTTTATTTTTTTAATCCCTAATGCTTGGACGGGTCAGTCGTCGGTCAGGTCAACTCGCCCCACGCTACAGTGAAAAATCCCGAAACTAAAGTGGTTTTATATTTTTGTGAGAATTTTTGTGCCAAAATTTTGAATATAAGTATAGCAAAATAATTTTATATTATGATAGTGTTATAAGTGTCCTAAATGACTATGAAAATGAATTCATGAAAAATAATTCTTAAATAATTTTAAAAAATAAAATACCAATGTCTATACTTTTCATCAATAATGCTTGGCCCAAAAATAAAAATTCAATAATTATTAAACTTATAATATTTTCAAATATTAATACTAATAATGTGCCACATCATCTCAAAATTTGGATATATCAAATTCAAGAAAAATAAAGACAAATTCAAATATAAAAATTTTAGTGCACGTATTCAATTTCTTTGAAAATTTCCATGACTCCAAGAGCCTTGAAGACCACTATTTTAGACGTTTAAAGTTCATGACTTGACTTAATTGAATATTAATAATTTTACTTAAAATAAGCCTATATGAGATATAAACATTTATGCTTGACTCATCAAACATAAGGGTGTAATAGAATATAGTACAATTTTCTTTTTATTGAAGTTTATTTAGGTGGAGTAAATGAACAATTTTGTTGATTTAGAAAATCATAGACATAAAATGATTTTGATGGAAAATTGTCCAAATTAAAACTTCAAAATATGAGATTTTATTGTGAAAGTATGTTTTAAACATTGCAATAAAGAATTAAAAAGTATTGTTTTCTATTATGTGAGAATTTAAGTAAACTAAGATTAGTTAATATTAGCTATTATCTAATCATATATGTTATAGAAATCTATTAAATATGAGTCATTAATAAGTATTCTTTTCTATTATTTTTTTTATTCCTAAGTTCTAAAACTCTAAATAAATAAAATCAAAGCATATATCATTCTATAGGATTTAAGTAAAATTTATTGTTATTGTGTGCTCACATATATTTACCAAAAGATGTAGCATTAGTCACTTAATTATTTTTGGATTACCCCCATGCAAAACATAGATGTCCATTAGACTAAGGATATGAAATTCTTTGTGCTTAAGTAAACCCACAAGAGAGGGGGGGGGTGAATTGTGGTAAATAAAGTTTTAAGATTTTCTTTCAATTTTTGGTTTAAATTAAACTTAAATCTTTTAAGCAAGAACGAAAAGAGAAGTAAAATAGTACACCAAATATTTTTTAAGGTGATTCGACTCAAATTCGAGCCTACATCCACCCCCACCATTTTTGGGAAAAAGTCGCTAAACTTCACAAAATTACAAGCAAGGTTTTTCGTATGGCTCACCTCAAACCTACTTGGGATTTTATCTACGGCTAATCCCGAACCTACTTGAGTTTTTTCCAAGCTCAACTCTAACGCGGTGCTTTTGCATAATTGTTAGGATGTCTTTACCCCAAAGAAACAAATACACAAATTGGCAATAAATTATAAACTTAAAAAAATTTAAAGAAGCATGAGGCATACTCAATACAATAAAAATTTCAAAGCAAAATCGAAAACAGGGAGGCATAGAAATTGAAAATAGTTGAAGCAAAAACCTCCAATTTTTGGTTCCTTCTTACAACTTTAACTTTATGAATTTGGAAGCACCATATACACTTGAAATTGCTCGAAGTTCTGATTTGAAAGATTTAAGAACATAGAAATGGTAACCACAAGGATTTCTTCATCCTTCCCTTTTTATAGAGCACAATTAAGCTCTAAATCCACTCCAAATGGCTCTAAAATGAACTAGCCATTTGGTTAACGAACACAAAGCAGTTGTCGTTCGATTTGGAGCTTCAAATGGACATTTTCGTTTGCATCTTGATTTTTCTGTTCGAGATCAATTCTGGTCATTGGATCTAGGCGCTTGATTTGGGCCATTAGATCAAGCGTAGGTTGTCCTGTATGTTTTAGTATAATCTATCAAGAAATTAATGGAATTAAAACATTTTCCGTATTGCTTACGCCTCTTGACACACCCAGATCTGCTCAGGTTCGATTCTCCTATACTTCCTGTATTTTACCTTGATTAATCTCAGCTGTCGAATCACGCTTGCCCGTGCACCATCATTAACAATCGGATTAGGACTTTAGCCCCACTTTGCCTAGCTAATTTTACCATTATGCTCTATAAGGAGTTTGGTTGGTATTGCTCTCGTGCCATTTTGGTTGGCTCTCCCCTTCCTCGCTCAGGACACTTGTTCCTGGTTAACTTGATCTCGCACAGCTTCGTTCAGCTTTCCCTATGGATTGATTTCGCCCTGTTTCGTTCAGTGTTCTCAATGGCCTTCTTCCTTTGCCTTCTGGCTATGCTAACCCATTTCGGTTCAATCTAACAATTTTTATTTTATTATATTCTTTTAAAAATTCCTAAACGCCTAGACGAGCCAGTGGTCGGGTCACATTGACTCGCCCATTGCTATAGTGAAAAATCCTGAGACTAACGTTGTTTTAGTGTTTTGTTAGATTTTTTGTGCCAAAATTTTTAATATAAATGTACCAAAACAGTTTTATATTATGATAATGTTACAAGTTTCCTAAATGACTATGAAAAGAAATTCATGAAAAATAATTCCTAAATAATTTTAAAAAATCAAATACAAATGTCTATACTTTTTTATTAATAATCTTGGCCCAAAAAACTAAATTCAATAATTATTAAATTAATAAATTTTTCAAATATTAATACTACTAGTGTGCCACATCATCTCAAAATTTAGACTTATCAAATTCAAGAAAAATAAAGAGAAAGTGAAGTATAAAAATTTTAGTGCATGTCTTCAATTTCTTTGAAGCTTGCCATGACTCCAAGAGCCTTGCAGTTCACTATTTTAGACATTTAAAGTTCATGGCTTAACTTAATTGAATATTAATAATTTTATTTAAAGCAAGCCCATATGAGATATAAATATTTATGCTTGACTCATCAAACACAAGGGTGCAACAGAAGTATTAGAGAACATTGATACCCAAAATGGTGTTCTGCTTAGTATAAAAATCGTCATTATATGAGATATTATTTATTGTAGTATTAAAATTACACTCAAATTAGGCTAAAGTGTGATGTAACTTTTCATTCTATCACTAAGAGAACAATGGAAAAAGAGCAATGATGAATGGACCATCACTATTATAGACAAGTATGGTTGTTGAAATTGACCATGATGTCACAATTCATCTTGATTCAAATATTAATATAATGCTTTTTTACATATTTATTATCTTATATATTAATCTATGAAAAATGTATTCCAAAATAATATAATAAAATCCTAATATCATATTAAAAAATAATATTAAGTTAAAGGTAAAATTTTTCTAGACTAATAACAAAATTTTAAATATTGTTTCTTTTTTTCTCAATCTCTAATTGTTAAAAAAAATATATATTTATCTATTTTTTATTTATTTTTATAAAACTATTTTTTAATATTCTTTTTTCAAAGCTTTATTTTGTAATATCTCATTTTCAAATTTAAGCTAAAAAATTAATACAATCATTTTTTTCATTTAGTTCTGTTTTTAAATGTTATTTCTGTTTGTTTTCTTTTTTTGTTGAATAAATTTATTTGAAAGAAAATACATATAGCCGCTTCGTTTGTCGTGTAATTATTAACAGGACATGTTTGGGTGATTTCGGAATCTCTGACATGCTCGTTTCAATAAATTACAAATCCTGAAGCTCGCCCCTTCGCTCGTGTACAGAAGGGAAGAGCAAGAGTATTATCATTCTCGATACCAAACAATTCCTCGAAAAGATAAAGAAAAGTTTTTTCTTCTTCTTTGGTTTGTAATTTGCTTTCTGATGCTTTCTGTCTTCTATTCCTCATCCAACCGCTGCACCTCCTCAGGGTTCCACTTCAGCCCTACCCAACGTAGCTCCGTTGGATCATTTTTCTCTCATTGACGATGCACACGAGGAACCAGAACAAACCCCTGCTGACCGTTGAGTATAATGTTTCTCGAATCCGCTTAAAGGTAAGGTTTACTTCTCGCCACATTCAGTTTCAATCCATTCTATGGCTAGTGTTCTACTTGGCATGGAATTCTTAGGTGTAGATTGATATGCAGAAGAGCGAGAACTTGGATGAATCACAGTTAAATAGGCAACAGAATATTGGAGGCGGGAATATGGTAGGAAAGGCAAACTCTGCACATTGTCGCCTACCTCTATCGAGTATGGATACAATATCTAGGGATAATGGAGGTGTTATCGATACTGCCAGCTTTAATGGAGATTGTGATGGTGCCAGGGTTGTGTTTAACTCAAGGGAGGATGTAGCGAAGTCACTATCTGAGAAATCAAATCTCAAAATCAAAGTAGATGTCCAAGTAACTAGGCTTCCTAATCTTTATGTTACAATACCAATTTGTCTCTTTTTTTTTCTTAGTAATTGTGTTTATTCTAATTTTTACAGTTTTATCTTTGGAGGGAAGGAAGAAAGATAGGAGAAACTACATCAAGAGGCTAAAGTCCTATATTAGTTGGTTCATTGATCTGGAAGATTGTTATGTTGCGATACAGAGCTCAATAGTTTGTTGGAGTCAGAAAAGAGAAAGCATTCTAAAATTGTTGAATGTGTTCAATTTACATTTTCACTCGATGATGAATTTTTTTTCTATTAAACTTTGGAAAATTACATTTCTTTTCAAAATCCCAAATAAATTCCAAAATAGAAGAGTTTACTTTGCTGATGAAGGAATGCTGGACAATGAGGGTGCCCTTAGAGAAGAATCTTAAGAGGGAGGAGTCCAACAAATTGTACCTTCTAAAAATTAAATATACTTTCTTTATTGACTTATGTATAACGACAATAATCATGAAACATATCAGGTTGCCATTAAAGCTTAAGAGAAGGAAGCTTAAGCATGGGTTGCGTCTGAAAATTTATGTTATGGTCTTATGGAAGATCTTGAGAAAGCTACACAAGAAATAAATCATCTTAATAGTCAGGTAAAGCAATATGTATTATTGAACTTAATTGGAAAAAATATTTATATACATTTTTTTTGATATATTCTGTATTTTGTTACTACATAGATAAAAATGATTCAAGGGACAAACAAACTACTACAAGAGTACAACAATAGCTTGCAATAGTATAACCTTCAGCTATAGGCTGATGCTATCAAGAATGATGATGCCCTATCAAAGTTGTAGAAAGAGAAAAATGCTTTGGTGGAGATTATTACTAGATTAACGGATCAAGCTAGCTTGTTAGGAGTCAACTTGAGAATATGAGGGTGAGATTATCAATTTAAATTGAGTTTATTATCATATAAATGCACTCCACCAAAATAAAAAACAAAACCTTTTCTTCATGTAATTTTGCCTCAATTATTTTCTATTTAACTCTGTGTTTTTGTTAAAAATTTTGTATGCTACCACTCTTAATTTATATACTGAGAAATAGAGTTTAGTGATTTTGCTATCATAGCTTAAATCAATCTGTCAATTGCTTAATTTGTCATCTAACAAATGCCTTTTAATCAGCAGCATTTTTCTAGTCTAGTAATTTGCCAAAGAACATGGCTGAAATTTTTGTAGTAACAATGTTGTTGAAAGCTAGCTTGTTTTTGAAGAGTTGAGACATGCACAAGAGGAAGTTGAATTGTGCTTTTCTTTCATTTTTTTCAAAAATTTACAAAGATAAAAATAACCTTATTTTAAAATACTATTTTTTAAAAAGTGTGTGCACTTGTAGTATTAATAACAAAAAATAAAGATGAAGTAATGAATAGAAATTTTTAAGTGATTTGGACAATTATTGCTCATATTTACTCATAATCATAAAAGAACAAACTTTCTCCATTGTAGTTTTTTGTAAAAGTAGGTAGAAAAAAATTCATAACAATCCATAGAAGAGTTATATACTATAGTTCATTATGCAACTCAAAAGGGGTACAATAGATCAAAAGATCCCATAGTTGACCCAAAAGTAGTCATAATAGAAGAATGAATGCAATAAATATAGAATATATAATAGAAACTTTATATTTCGAAAGAGTAAAAACCTTAGCAACAACTTGGCATTTTGAATAAAAGATCAATATTGCAAAAGATCTTCTCCAATAACCCTAATGACAATGAGTTTTTTTTCCTGTAAAACACTTGATGTTGAATGCAAATGCCATTATTTTGCATATTTTGTTTCTTTGCTTGTTATGTTTTTCCATTTCAAACAAACATTGACAACCTTTTAAGTTGTGAGTGACTTAACTTAAGAGCTTATTGTGATCTCTATAGTAGTCATAATGCCTTAGAATTACTATGAGTTAGCAACAATAAAAGCAATGTGAGTGGTAAAAAGATTTAGATATTTCTCTAACAAGGTACCTTTTAATATCATTGGTTTTTTTTGTCATTGATTTTTTCTTAGATTTGCTCTTTTCCTCTTGCAAATGGAACCATGATCCCTATAACTTGGGGGTTATAGGTGCTTGCTCCTTTGTTGTGAGTGCTTGGGCATAAGGCTAATTGGGATGTTGAATTTCCCAAGAAGATCTCCTTTAAAAGAGATTTTTTTTTGAATTATTTCATTCATTATTTCTACCCTTTTATGTAGTGGTTGGGATACAAATTTTAAATATAAAACAAAAAATGTGATTTGATCGAAAATGAAAAATTTCTCAAATTTTACAAATTTTGCACCTATCAACATCTGTCTTTGCCAGCGTGCATCCTGAGGTGCACAAATTTATCACTGAGCCAAGGGTCTATCCATGCATGTAGGTAGCTTGTGCATGTAATAAACAAATGCGCTTAACTATTGATAAGGTACACGTGTAGCATTTAAAAGAAATGAACTATTGAAAATAAATGGGATATTTTGTAAAATTAATAAGGTCACCAATTGTCCATATAGTTATGGGGTTGGGCACTAAAAAAGAAATGATATTAATAACACAATTAAAAACAATAACGATCACTTCTCTGTGTGGCTAGGTGATGCAAAAAATAAATTATAAATAAAATATTGTTAAAAAAGTGAGTGGCCATAATCTATCCAAGTGACTAAAAAGTGTATTGTTGAAAAGATAAAAGTATTACAATAAAAGGATAAGATTGAAAATCAATGTTATATAATTAAACCTTTAAATTAGGAAATATTTATTTATGTTATTAATTAGGAAATTATTAAAAGAATAAACATAAAAGTAATGTTATGGATAATTGAGCGAGAGAAATATTAACAAAAGAGAAATTGAATGTGAAACCATTCTTTGGTGTTTAAAATTCAGTGACACTAATTCTTGTAAATCTCATCCATTAGAACCATTATTGTAGCTATCAAGAGCATTTTCTAACTTACCCACCTAAGCTTTTTTATTGTTAGAAAATGATGGTATTAAGGTAATTTGTAATGGATTTGGAAGCAAAAATTAGGTTGAGGGTGGTGGTGATTGATTTTAGCCAAGATTAGCTGAAACCTTGAGTTGAACCAAACCAATAATTCAACTGAGTGATCACTAACATCAGGCATGTCTTTTTAAAATTGGACTAGCCTTCCATGACAAAACTTTTCATGAGAACAAGGTTAAAAGGTGTAAGATTTCTAGAAATCAAGTGTTAGAGAAATAGCTCTGAAGCTGTTAGGTCGCACTTATCACTCTCAATGTCCATATTGATTAGGATTCATCAAGCATGATTGGTATTATCATTGTTCAAGTTGAATATGATAAAACTTAGTTCAGAGAAGGAAAAAATATTAATGAAATTTACAAATTTATGATGTGCAAAGGGTCTTGTTCTTTGGTTATAATTAACTTGCCACTCCATTATGGTTTAGTTTATGTACCACTTTGGTGTGGACAATTTTGCTAAATATAATTTTTTCGCTTTTAGGGAATTTCTCTTTGCTTATCGCTCTTTGTTCTTATGTTAGTCTTATATTTGAACTTGAAGGAGCTTCCTTTTTGTAATAACTCTAAATTACCTTCTTGTGATTCTTTACTTGGAATTTGTAATTAGTTTCAACACTTTTCTAACGTTGCATGTTGGAATTAGTAAGTAGATAGAAGATGATAACTACATTTCAAAAAGTTGTGCTTGTTGATGATCTTGTTTTTAAAGTTTCAACGATGTAAGTGATCACTAATTCTATCCCTCCACCTCTTAAGAATGATCCTCCTTTTAAGCCATTCTTTCACATCTTTTAGTAACATTTGGAAATATTTTGTTGAAGGTCATTACTATCCATTTTAAATTCTTGTTCCACTAAAGTCTACGATTCTTGCTCAAGTTTCAATTGTCTTAAATGAGCTTGTTCATTTTCTTATGAGAACTATCCTTTTTCAACTCATTCATTTCCCTTTATTCCTCTGCTAATTAATTAATTTCTACAAGTGGGATACCTTGTGTTTGTGCCACTTCATAATTTCCTTTTTACCTTTGTTGTCCTTGGATGTGTTAATTTAGCAAAGAGTGTGGCATGTTATATGATGCATCTTAGCTATTCTTCTTACATTGGCATTGTAATTGCCCCTCTTTTAATGGAGATTTTTTTATTTTCTTTTCTTAATTTCAAATTCCTATTTTCTGTTATGACAAATCAAGCACATAAAATTTTCTATGTGAATTCAAGACACTTACGTCTTTTTTTCTTGCTTTTTGGTCCAATTAAGTGAACAATTTTCTCCATCTTGCTTCATGGATGTAACATCGATGTGGCTTTAGAAGGTATCTCGTTATTCCCAATTTCAAGTTTTTGAAATGGATCTTTGCTTCTTCCTTTGCTAGTTATGTCGAACCAAAAAATTTTTGTTGAATGTTTGCCAGATCTTAGTCAAAATTAAAAATGGAAGCCCCAAATTTTACATCCAATGTTTCCAAGATAGCCTAAGTGAGATGGAGCAAGAAGAAACCCAGGTGACTCAAGCATCCTTAGTATTTTTTCTTTGGGCCAATCAATTTGAGAAGCCATGGCTTTGCTTACCATCTCATATCTTGCTGAAAAATTTTTATTACTCTTAGTTAATGAAGAAGAATTATCTATTTCCAACACATTTGGAAGCAAGAGAAGGCTTAAGGAAATTACCAATGAGCTCACCTTAAAAATGGAGAAATGTAAATATTTTCATTAAGTGAGTAATTGATAACATCATTATCACCCATCTTAGACCATTAGTTACCTCTTCAAGAGTTTGAGAATACTCCATTGAATGTATCTCTCTGGTAAATTCTTATTGCCACATTAGCTTTGGTTATCATCCATGAAGTCTTTGATTAAAAAAATTGTTTAAGAAGGTTAGCTACAAAAATATTATGGCAAGAAAGGAGAAAGAGAGACATAAAGTAGCTCTCTTAGGTCCTTGTTGGATGGTTAATTGGCTTTATTTAAGAGGAAGCAAGGCTTGACCAAGGGTTTGAGGATGATGAAAGTGTGGGTTTTGAGAGTTAAAGGGAGGAAAGAAGAGAAAAGTTTGTGATTTAATTTTAGGTGAGGCAAACTTGAGAAAGGGAAAGCATGTAATAATTTTGGAGGTTTTGGAATGAGGTATTTGGCAAAAATTTAAGCAAGGATGAAAGGGAGAGGGTTTTGAGGTTTAAGATGGTTTTTAGGTTTATTGAGTTTGCTTAGACTAAGAAGGAATAAAAAAGAAAAAAAGGAGAGGAAGAAGGAGGTCATTAAGAGTTTCAAGATGTTGGATTGATATTCAAGTCTAGTCAAACATAAGTGCTTAAGCTATGTAAGAGTTATCACCAAAAAAAATTATCTAAAAATTTCATTTGTCTTATATTTTTTTAATACAAGAGTTTTGAAGAAGAATAAAAATGGAAAGAAATTTTCATGGAAATAAAAATCTTAATTAAAGTCTTCTTAATTTTCAAAAACTTATTTTAGGAAAGAAAGCATGAAGAAATAAACAGAGATCACAAAGGAATAAAAAAAGATAATGCTATTCTAAACCTTGGCTCTTTTTATGTCATTCGTTTAAAGGAATTCATCCAAAAGGGAGTTTAACTAGACAAAACAAGTATCAAAGAGATTTAAAATCCATGAAAAGCTCCCAACCATGCCTCTTATTATCTTAATTTATGGAAAGGTGTCCAATGTGGTGCTAAGTGAAGGAACCAAGAAAATTCAAATTGAACTATGATGTACTATAATAAAGCACTCATAAATCATGAAGAGCTATCATATGAAATGAACCAAGTTATGTGTCATCATCTACAAAGGTTGTGAAGCAAGGTTTGATCTGAGTAGCTTTGTGATTGGTTTATGCTTTATGTAGATTCTATGAATTAAAGGAGGTTCAAACTCCACATTTAGTGTTGCATCACTTTGAAGGAAAACCATTTAAGACCTTTCGAGAGTTTTCATATCTCTTTAAGGCCATGGAGACAAGTTTAAGTACATGTTAGTATTATTTTGGTGATCTTTGGAGGGAATCAAGCATGCCCTTATAAATTAATTATAAAATCATTTAAGGAAAACACTTTATCAAATGTAATAATGAGAATATTTTATTTGCTTCCAATCACTTTTGAGCTAAAGCATCTTTGATATTTAGAATTTCTTAAAACCACCATTGTGTTCACATGACTTATTGCAAACATTGATGTGTGTTTGGTATTGTGGATATCGTAGTCTTGTTGATTCTTTATTTTGGAATGCCTTCAATAAGATGGGCATTTGTTTAAATCGTGTTCTCCCCTCTGTTGGTTCTCCAATCAGCTTCTTGGGAGAATAAACTAAGCTTAAAGTTAGCTTTCTTTTTTTGCATATGGGAATGAAATATAAGTAGTCATGTAGATGGAAAATTTTATGAACAAGACAATGTCATTATTTGTAATTTTTGAATTACTTACAATAAATGAATTTCATATTATGGCTTCAAAACCTTCTGTGTATAAATTTTACAACCTAGTTTATTAGATCGAGATATTGCTTCATTTGATCATCCGAATCAGACCAAAGATAGTTTTATTCTCAAAACGTTTTTAGACATTTTAAGGCTAAATTATCACATAAATCTCCAAATCATTTTCTTTATGGTTAATGTGGGATTATTTATTTTTATATCCGTCAAACCAAAATCCTACAAAAAATTACTCTTTGTTAAGTAATTTCAATCTTGGTCATCACCCATCAGGTACTCCTCACACCCTTTGATCCCTTGTGTTCAAAAAAAGTCTTACATCATTAGGTTTCGCATATTTAAGGAGAATTTCTTCAGTTGAAGAGGTTCTACATGAGTACAATGATGGGAAGTCGTGGCATTTCGTCAATTTATTGGACGTCTTGGTTCTTCTTCATAGAATGTTTTTTTTCTTTTTGATCTTTTAGTTCCTTCCAAAGTATACGTATATTTGTTAACTTGAATGGAGAGCAAAGGGTTTGAATTAATAGCAAAGGGAGAACACTGTCTCACTCTTAGCTCAACACATTGATATTTTTGCATGGTCTTGTTTTGATATGGTTGGTGTTACTTGAGTTATGTTTTACCAACATCTTAATGTTAACTTTGAATGCTTAAGAATATGATAGAAGAAGACACACTTAGCTAAGAAAAACAAGCCTTAACTATAGAGAACTAGCTTATATTCTTAAGGTTTGATTCATTGTTGTTGTGTAATACCTCAAGTGGTTGGAAAAGTTTTTTCATGTCAAGAAAAGTAATGACAAATGACACATTTGTGTTGACACTTTGTTTTATCTTATTTGTCTTGACCAAAGTTTCATTTTTGTTAAGAATTGATGCTTCAATGAGCTTGATTGCAACTTTTAATCATTTAAGGTTTTTTGAATGCCTTCTTTGGATGACAATATATTAGGATTTTTGTGTTGGAAATGAAAAACTTCATCTATCATCAATTTTCAATATGTTGCTAAAAGGTCATGTCATTTGTTTTAAAAACTGAAAGGGCAACATACATGTACATGGTTAATAGAGTTTTTAGCCATCAATGAGGAATGAATCTTGATGCATATGTTGAGGAGTTCTTAGTCAAAAGCAATCATTCTTCGCCTATGTTGAGGATCTTAAAGAGAACTCTCAAGAATTATGAAAATTTGGGTTGCATGTCAATCCACCCGAGTGCAATTTTGGCATCTTATCAAGCTTGTTTAAAGAAAGGAAGTGAATATAAACTTGTTGGCGTTTGAGACTTTTTGAAAATGCATTCACAAAGACATTTTGAGACCTATATAAGTTAGATGGTCATATTGCTACGTGTGCAAAATCATATCTTGCTATGAAGTCGAGAATTAACCATTTTCATGCCATTGGGAGGCAAAATAAGATTGTAGCTTATAAAAAACTATGAGAATACGATGGAATTAAGAAGCTCCTCTGTTATGTCTTTCATGTTCTTAAAAATTTGGAATAATGTTATCCAACCTCTCAAGCTATTTGACATTATTAAATCCATTTATTTTGTTTATTATTGAAGCAGTTCTTTCGGTTATAACCTAGCCACGAGTTTTATTAACAAGAATTGTGCTAGACAACAATGCAGAAGAATGTTGCACAATATGTTGAGATTGCAAAAATTTTCATTTTAATAGACATTTGCCTCAATGACTAATAGAATCAATGAAAGCCATTAATGTATTATGGCATTTCCTAGTTCATGAAACAATTTTCCTTGGGCAAACCTTTGTATTTTGTTGTGATAGTTGATTGCTTCACAAAATAGATTGAAGTAAAATCCTTGGTTAAAAGAGCACAACTAAATGAACTTTAGAATGCTTGTGTAATGTAGTGCAAGCTCTTAAGAAAACATAGCAAATTAGATTTTAATCCGTATACATTTTCTATGAAGTTCTAAATTTCTTGTGGTTCTTGGACACATGATTATCATAGTAGTAAAACATTTTTTGTCTTCACTTTAGAGTATTCTTATCTACTCCATAATAAGTTATCTATGAGTCTACCTATCGTATGATAATTTATAGAATATACTAAATAGATAAATTATATTACATAATAAATATTTAAAGTGTTTATTGTTATCAAAATAAGATACAATTTTTATTGCCATGGAATTCAATACTACCTTATCATGTTATTGGGTTTTCTAATGACTTAATTGTCCATAAATATATTCTTGGCATTTAGCATATGAAGTTAAGAGGAGGGAGGAGAGAGAGAGAGAGAGAGAAAGGAGAATATTTAATTGGCTATATTTGATTTTCTCTCTTATGGTCATTTTTTCTTTATTTATCTCTTTATTATTTCTAAGTTCAAATCGTGAACTTGGAAGAGCTTCCTTTTTGTAGTACCCCACTAGACCTTGTAATTCTTCAACTCAAATTCTCTATTGTTTGTTAAAATCTATAGTTAACCTCAATATTCTACATCAAGGATGCTAATATAGATGGTTAAGATAGTGATTTTAAAAGTTGTTTGAGCTTAAGTGCTTAGATCAAATGAAGCTTTATAAGAAGGTATTTTGTATTTCGAAAACCATATAAAATTTTTTAATTTTAAATAAGCTACTATAACTTTTGATAAAATGCATTAGATATCATCCGATGCTCTAGCAAGATCAGAAAAACATGTAATTGATCAATTTTTATTGCCAACTTATTTCATGTTACAGATCAAAATAAAAAATGTTATTTTGTTGAATGGGTTTTTTTGCATGTTTCTTGATTTATGAACTTATTTATACTTTTGTTGTTTGTATTTATTGTTTTTTAAGCATGTTGGTGTGGGTTGGCCTTCGCTTGGAAGGAACTGAAGTATGATTGGTAGAAATAGCTTGTTGGGCTTGTCCAGTGTATTTGTTTATTTTACACTGTTAAATGCTGAAATGGTAAAAAATGGATTAACCAAAGTAGGTAAGCCAAGGTGTAGTTATTTAGTATTTTGTTTTTATCTAACAAACATTTTAATTAAGAGTAAATGAATCTGGAAGTTTAACCTATGGTTGGGATAAATTTTTTTATTATTTTGTTTTTGGTGTGTTTCTTTTTTTCGTTCACTTTTTTTTTCAAAAATCTTTTCATATCTTATTCCTACAACAGACATAAATGTGGACATAGAAAACATTAAATGACCATGCTCACATCACTAGATCAGCACGATTGAATCGGATGATCCAACCAGTTGTTGAGCTAGTTGAATGCTCAGTTTGGTCTTCAACATTAATTCTCTATCTTGGAGAAAATGCATATAACAAGCTTCAGCTCTCATTCATTATTCTTAACTCCTTGTTTTACTATCTCTTTTTAAAAAGTTTGGTATCTTTGCTTATGGACATAAAGGTTCTAGTAAAACTTATACCATGATGGGCAAGCCTGAAGCCCCTTAGCAGAAAGGATTAATACCACGTTCCTTGGAGCAGATCTTTGAGATTAGCCAATCACTACAGTGCCAGGGTTGGACTTGCAAAATACAGGTCTGAATGTCAATTTACATGAAAATGTAAATCATGCTCAATCTTTCCTACTTTCAAACCATGCTTTTCATCTTTTATAGGCATCAATGTTGGAGATCTACAATGAAACAATTCATGATTTGTTATCACCCAATCGTAGCACAAGCAGTTGTCTAACTCTTCTTAACAAGCAATATAACATCAAGCACAACTCAGCTGGTAATACACATGTGCCAGACCTTATTGTTGTCGATGTGTGTAGCATAAAGGAAATTTCCTTTTTGCTTGATCAAGCTGCAAGGAGCAGGTAATTGAAATCAGCATAGACATAGTAAATTGGAGCATGCTTTCATCTTTTATTTTCTTTTTTTTGGTGGCCAATTGAATGCATCATGTGTATTTAGTTTCCCAAATGTTCGATTTCCTTGGGCCCCAAGCTTTGTTTTGCTTGCATGCATGCATTCATCTTCTATTTTCTGGTGGCTAACTGAATATGGCATGTGCATGATTTCATTTCATGTTCCATATTCTGGTGTACCAAGTCGTGTTTTTCTTGCATGCTTTTAAAGGTACGATTCTGTATCAGCATATTTTCACTTCTTGATCATTCTTCTCTTTCCCAACTTGACTAGCCACAAGACTATCATCGCAAGAGATTGGAACTAATGATTTTTGTTTTACTTTGTTTATCATGTCAGTTGGCAAGACTCAGATGAATGAACAATCTTCAAGAAGCCATTTTTTTTCACCTTAAGAATATCTTGGTGAATGTTGTGAGTGGTGGCTATTCCTTGTTCCTTTGAGCCATTAAGCTTGTTACCTAAGACATTTGTTGAATTGACCTTGTAGGCCACGGAACAACTGGTTCAAGGTTTTTTTTGAACCTGATAGACCTTGCCAGAAGTAAGCTTCATGCTATAAGTGGCTCGATCTAAGATCATCTAAAGGAAAACCTGGCAAGAATTGGTTCTCATATGGACTGAAAATTTTTGTTTTAGATGCATATGCAGAAATTTATTTTGTCCTTGAAACAGGCAATTAACAAAAGCTTGTCTTCACTGAGCGATGTTATATTTGCAATTGCCAAGGAGGAGGATCATGTTCCTTACAGAAACTCAAAATTGACATACCTTCAACAGGTACATGGCCATTGGATTTTTGGGATGTTTAGTATATTGTAGTGTGCACAATTTCATTACATTAGTTTTAAAAACATTCTAAAAAAAGCTGTTTGTTTACTAAAAAAATCAATTTTCAACTTCGACCATCTTCATTCTCATCATTCTCTATAATCTCTGTGTTTAAAGCCTTGTCTTGGGGGAGATTCAAAAACGTTGATGTTTGTTAACATCTCTCCAGAGGTTTCATCGGCCAGTGAATAGATATCCTCACTCCAATTTGCTGCTTATGTCAATACCTGTGAGATTGGGTTTCCTCGCCATCAAACCCAGATGCGACCACTGGATTCCCATTGAAATAATGGTTGAGTGATTAAAGTACCTTTGTCCATGAGGGTTTCTAAAACAGCAACTGAGTGCATTTTTTGTTACCCTAAGCCATTAAAATAATTTGGTTGAGTGAGTAAAGTACATTTGTCCACAAGGGTTTCTAAAATAGCAACTGAAGCAGTGCATTTTTTGTTGGCCCAAGCCATTAAAACAATTTGGTTGAGTGATTAAAGTATATTTGTCCGCGAGGGTTTCTAAAACAACAACTAAAGCAATGCATTTTTTGTTGGCCCAAGCCATTAAAACAATTTGGTGGAGTGATTAAAGTACATTTTTCCATAAGGGTTTCTAAAACATCAATTGAAACAATGCATTTTGTTTTGCCCCAAGCCACTAAAACAATTTGGTGTTGGCAGAATGTATTTTGTTGATGATGGATTTGATCATTGCTTCCTCTTCCATTGCCATAATATTCAAGTCAGATGTAATAATTTTTTTGACATCTGATTGATCTACTACTTTGTGATCTTTGTGTATGGTATTGGGTGATGAACTATATTCCTTTTCATCACCCATTGTTCTGAAAACTAAGCATTCATCTTCTTTTACTAAATAGCTATTGAAGTTGAGCATTGTATTATATTTTATGTCTTTGATATTTTTCTGTACCATTGGCAAAGAGAAACCATTGTCAATCTAAGTTGTGCCCTTAAAAATTGTATGTTATTAAAAAATATGACCTAGTGAGGTTTTAATTTTTAAAGTGCTTCTATTAATTAGATGGTAGAGTTGTAATTATATTGAGTCCTTTATGCGCAAAAATTGCAAGAATTGGCATGTTTTCGCTTGTATTGCCAATATATTTTACTATATGTTGCTAGAATTTCAGTATTATCCCTAGTATCAACCAAAAAATGAAGCTTTCAACTCAAATCAGGAGCAGAATTCTGTGTTATAATCTGATTATGATCAATCTTATTTTCGGTATATGAACGTGCATGAGAATGCATACATTGGCATATGCATACTAGTATTTTTGAGAACATACTTTTTAGTGATACATTCTACAATATATTTTGTTTTATTTATAGTACTTGTATTGTTCAAAATATTAGGTATCAGTTTACCAAAGTACAAGAATTTAATTTTAAAAGAAAAAGACAACATGAGTCCTGTTATTCTCACAAAACGTGCTATTAATGTGACAGTTTTCATTCATAAAAAACCTTCCAATTTTCTTGATTGAGAAAGTGGCCAAATTGGAAAACCGTGGTCATGATTTAACTCAGTTTGCTATAAACTTTGATGCCTTAAAAAATATATATGTTCCTAAACATGTACTACATCCTCTAATGACAAACAAGCATTAATTGACTTCAAATTAGCCATAATAAAAAATATAAGAGAGTTCAAATATATTTTTGAATAACAAGTTTTGGACCAATGGGTATATTTATGATGGCATGCATTGGCTAAGTGACAAAAAAAGTAATTTTTAGGAATAAAGAGGCTATATATGCCATACACAAGTATCATTAAATAGAGATGAAATGATCAACTATGCTAACAAATTAATTCAACTTATTTTTTGGACCAATGTTTCCAATAAAACCAAGAGAATTACTAAAATAACCTAAAATCATTAAACTTGATCTTAGAAAACAAAGAAATCAAGTAACAAAACACAAAATATATGCCAAATAAGTATAGCATTTTTTCTACATTGCTTAAAAGCCAATGATTCTTAATACATTTATTTTGATGTGACCAATTAAGTGAGAAATATTATAAGGTTTGCTTTCATCTTTTTCTCTTAATAAGTTTAGAAACTAATGTTTTAGCCTTGGTATTCAAAAGAAATGAAGAGAATGTTTGCACCATTTATATTTTTTAAGAGATCTTGAGGAATTTGCTTCTATTTGAACTTGAACCTCCAGTTCATACGAGACCCATTAGCACATAAATTACATACCTAGCAATTTTTATTCGAAAAACAATCTAGATATAGATATGGAATGGAAAGGGGAAAAGGGCATATTTGATCCAAATTCATACAAAGAGAAGCTCATTTTTCACATCAAAAGCATAATGTTAACAAGTTTATGAGTGTATGTAGTACAACTATATTCATAAATTGCTATGTTTGATATTTTAGAAGAAATTTCTCTTTGAAAAATATTGATCATGAAATGAATCCTATACTAACAATTGTCTTGAGATGTACATTACAAAAAAAGGTAATATCTTTTGGAATATCATTCAGTGTATGGGCATTTTAGCATTTAATAAAGAGCATACTTCAAAGCTTAAATGAAAATAATTTAGAGATCAAAATACATAAGGATGTCACAAGAGAAGTTAAAGATTAAAATGGAAAATGTAGAAAACAAAGTGATAATAAATTAAACATATAAATCTATTTGTAATATATTGGATAATTTCTTAAGCTAAACAAACCTTAAATTATTGATCTATTTATTCATTAGATGAAGAAGGTAGCGCTTCAAAAATTTTGGAATGTGAAGACTGAGATGCATATAGTGGGGTTGATCCATTTATTCTTTAGATGAAGAAGGTAGTGTTTCAAAAATTTTGGTATGTGAAGACTGAGATGCATATAGTGGGGTAGACTTTGTTAGTGATGGCATGGTTATGGATGCAATTTTTATGGTCTACTAATGGTGAAATAATTGTTAAAATTTGAGGATAACAAATGGATGATAGAATGGAAAAAAGCCTGAAACTTTGTAGCATGGAAAAATGCTTGATTCACATCATTTGAGAGATGTTGGCTCAATGCTTGTTGGTCCCTATTGAATATTAAACAATTTAATGAAAAATAAGTTTGAAGAGTGCTGTAAAGTGCTGTTGAAATGCTATGTTTAATGATTTGTTGTTTAGAAATACTTATCTTGAATTTGCCCAAAACATCTTTGCTTATTAGTTTAAAGAATAGAAAACTTTGACTTACTTTGTGAGAATAAAATATCTTTTTGAACTATTAAAATAATAAAATGAAAAAAGATAGTGATATCCCGCCTAATTTATAAATAAATATAATTATTTAAGTTATTTAACATGACCTAAAATAAGTATTTTTGTGATTAAAAGTACAAAATTTAAGCAATTAAACCAACCCTCGATCTTATACTATCATGTGGAGTATTATTGTTTATAAACTCATTAGTTATGGATGGATAATACATGAAAACATGATTCCGTAGTACCTGGAAAAAATTGTTTGACTTTATACATATACTTAAAATAAATATAACAATATTGTAATATTCATGTATTGATTGATTATCCTCAACTTTATCAAATTATTATATGAATATATTTACATAAATATTTGTTTATATTTTTTTGAAAAATTAAATCATCATGATTTGATTCCAATTTAAACTATAAAGATAAATATCTTCCATTTTATGGTTGAAAAAGCTATAACAATAATTTTTTCATTATTTTTAGAAACCAAATTTCATTCTATCATATCTATTATAACATGTGGTAGTTAAGTAGATTTGTCCTGAACTAAAAATCCTATTCGAAAGAAATGTAGAAATTATAAGATTAAGGCACAACATGAAAAAGTACTATGCGTGAACTTATAATGGATTTTTAAGAAGAAATAATAAATATTTCAAGACAATCATCACAGGAAGGCATAAGATAGTATAGTGTAACCAAATTCTCACATACTAATTTGCTCCAATCGAAGCAAGAATTCCTTTACAACTTCCCTAACATGAACATAAATAAGCAATGCAACTAAATGTTATGACATGAAACTTGATAAGAATGCAAATACATTAGAGAAGCCAAATAGGCTCTAAGCATAACATGTTGGGAGGAAAAAAGTCAAGTTAACAGATACCTTTTCACGGTCTATTGGTTGACCAGGGCAACGAATGTGTAGGGGAGGCCCCCATATTTGTAGTGGAGGGATGGGCCTCACTTGCCTATTTTATAGTTCAGTAACTCCCTCTTTTTTTCTAATACTTAATCTCAAAAAATAAAATATACATATGCAAATGGCAAATGAAGGATTTGTATTACTAGTTGAGAAAAAAAAGACCTAAAAAAAACTATATATGAGAAGATTCACAGCATGCTTATAGAAGACAGCGAATTCGAAAAAACAACTTGAGAAGGCATTAACATAAAGTCTAATTAATTGATTGTAACCGTTAAACATTTTTCAAAAGAGAGAAAAGTTTCTTATATTTTTTGTTTGATTGGGTGAATTTACAAATCCATGTGCACTTTAGGGTCCACAAAACTTTTGTTTATTGGAAACAAAATTATTAAAACCATATCAAAGAATAACTACACTAAACTAAGAAAACATAAATTGAACTTTAAATGTCATCATTTATAATTCCATGATTTAAATATTCATAAAATGTTAAATTGTATCCAACCAAATGAAACGTAAATACAGGAATCATGATATAAACATTGAGATATGAAAAGCAAACTATGTTTGCTATTACCATGGGCAACTCCCCCATACTCTTAAAAGGCTAGCACTATCATGGGAAGACATCCTATTCAAACAGTTGGTCAATCTAATAAGAGCATCAAGAATTCTATAAGCTAAGCTAGCTCCAAAAAACCCTTTACAAGAAAAAGGAAAATAAGGTCAATCCTACATGTTCACCCCGCTTTTCTATTCTAGATTATCATCAATGCTCACATGCATAATGATAAAACCATTCACATCAGCAAATTCCCTGAAAGTTGTGGTAGACAGACAAGAATATTAAATAGTGTCTCTTGGACTAGTCTCACACTGACATTACTTCTAGTGTACAAGTTGAATTGTTACAAATATAATCAAATAATATGGCCCCAATAAGATAGAAATGCTTCCATTTTGCAACTCAAAGCTTGAATTGAAATACAATGTTACTGCTGATTACCAAAAACATGGCCAAAAATGGCAAATGGATAGAGCTTTATGTTTAGTCAAAATGAAACAAAAACATGTTTAATAATATATTCTTTTATATTCAATTTTCATCAGAGGAGATAGAAAAAAAAGGTTGCTAAACATCAGATGAACAAAATAAGCTATTGCTTATCTAATGGCTCCCAAAATTTTTACAAACTTTTCAATAGGAATTGAAAAAAGAAAAATATCAATAACTACAATAGCTATGAAACCTGACCAACATTCCAACTTGCTTATTAGAATGCCTAAAATAAGCAACAAATTATAAGTAACAATCATTAACATCTCTGAGAGAGCTTCCATATTAACCCATAGAACAAATCTTGTTCAAGGTCATCATCATCATTTAATGAATCAAAAAAGCAAAAATAGGTATAGAGTTATAAGCATTTAAAATATGTTATATTTGTAAACAATGTATGTATGAAAGAACATTAAATAAAGACATTTTAGAACCCAATCCCACATTAAATTAAATCATAATACAAGTTAAAAAACATGGATGGGGCTATTAGTTTCATGAACACTATGATTGTGAAGAATAAGATTTATGCACTCAAAATATTCATTTTAAACTTGACAAATTGCAAGGCTATAAATGACTTGATCCAAGCAAGTAGAACAGGGCTTAAGTTCAATTATGTAAGGTCTACTGGAGCTCAATTCAAGTATAATAGATGGTATTAAAGCTTGTATCATGTAAATCATAAATGCTTAAGTTCACAAACGCCAAACAAGCAACTTGATCAACAAATATATGAATGAGTTGTAAAAAGGACAACATGCAATCAACTAAACAAGTTGGCATGTGTTAAATATTTTAGACTTAAAAACAAGCATGTGAGCATAAAATGTTTATGAAAACTAATTGATACATTAAAAAGCATATATATACACTACATTCATGAATATTAATTGATACCTTAAACAAGTATGCCTTTTCTGAACCACTAGATCATACTTAAAAGAATGTATTAAAAGGACACATTAGGTACATAAACAATCTCAGTTATTAATGTTTAGGAAAAAAGTGTGCATGAAAAAAATGAAATCAATATTAATTAAAATAACTTATGAATTTTGTTAAAAATATATATAATGTAATGTATTGAAGATAAACAAAGACGAGAAAAGCTAAACAAGTAGAAATAATAACACAACAAAAAAAACATGTACAAGACGTTAGAACTACACAATCCACATGGCATTTGTGAGTTTCTAGAAAAGAATAGTTAATGACTTTGACTCAAGAAGCTAAAGATAAATACTAAGGTAAAACACAGAAAACAACAAAGCCTTGTAATCACAAAATGTATATTAAATAATTAAGCTTTTATAAATACATTGTGTCTAAGAATGGAGCAATTTAAATAAAGATAAATAATCCAACTTCAAGATTTCATTTAACACCATCTTAATTAATAAGAAAATTACATTAGCTAGCTTTTATAATAAGACCATCAAACATATCATTCAAAAATCAAATAGAGATCTTGGACCACTCTATTCAACTAGCCATAATACTGTGCTTCTAATTGAGAATGGCTACTGTAGTTAAAACCAAGCACATTTTAATTTCAAGATCCGATGGAATGGCATGAGACAAAATCATCATAAAACTCAAAAATCACAACTTAAGTTATTCACTATTAAAAGTAAAGGAGCGATTTCAAACTTCATGGAACTTTGGGTTGTGAAAAGTGCAAGGCATTCCTTTCCTAAATGTTATTTTGATAATGAAGTAGAATTAATGAAAAACCATGCAGTGTAAATATCACATGGAACCTGTCCCACACTGCACAAATTAATCAACATGAAACTAAACTAGCCCTTGTTTCCTAATCCAGATAAAAAAATTACAATAGGTAAAAACAAAACTCTACATCAAAAGATATTCACAATCTCGGCGCACAAAAATTACGAGACAATGTGAAGCACCGGATAGATAGCAAAACATTAGAACAAAAATACCAGTATCAACTTGAGACCAGGTAGGAAAGAGTAATAACCACTTATAATCATCATGGACAGTAAGCTATTTAAACTCCTACAAGAACCATTGGCCTGAAAGAAGGAAGGTGAGAGAGAGCAAGAGAGAGAGGCAAAAACCTTCGGCCTTGGAACACCTTGAGAGCACAAGCGAAGCGATGGGGGTCGAAGGAGACACACAAGTCATGGAGCTTGAAACGCCTTTAAACAATGGCATTCAGTACATCGAGACCGACAGTGGCATCGATGGACGTAGGCAAAATCCTAAATATAGGGCCGTCAAAGCGAGAAAAGGAGAAGGGAAATGAAGACCTTCATTCCGATGAAAACCATATAACTCGATAAACAAAGCTTGAAAGATTGTAGCAACAAAAGAAATCATTTATAAAAATCAAAACATAAACAAAAGAAAAAATAAATTATGTGGGTAAATAAAACCAATCGATACATCCCATAATAACCAATTAAAGTTTTATATAATTGTTTATAACAATTTAACTTATTGAGTTGTATATCATAATAAATCATCTATTATATCATAATTAAAAATTATTCAAATAATTTTTAGATTATGTGTGATTGTCAAAGTAAAACTTTAATCCTCTTAAAAATAGAAATAACTATTTATTATTAAGAGAATAAAAAATGATATAAAAAATTTTTAATATGAAGTTTTAAGTAATATTGAAAAAATTATATTTATTTATATACGTATCATGAATAACATATAAAAGCAAATATTATCGAAATAAAGAAAAATATACAAAAAATTATCATTATTTATTACAAATTTTAAAGATGAACATATTAAGAGTTGTATAATTTTTGTAGTTCCTCAATAAAAACTATGCTTAATTACGAAACTATGATTTAATATGATTCAAAAAAAAAACTTTAATACGAGATTGATGGAGGGGACTTCATCATTGAAATGGTAATTAGATATTTAAATTGAGACAAAGTGATTTTTCTTAATTTATGATAAATAAAATATTAGAAATATAATTTTTTAATTTTTATCTTTATTTATTTACAATGAAATAAATAGATTTATAATGAAATGATTTTAATGTATATATTTTTTTATTATTAAGCATGATAATAATGTTTGATTAAATATTTTATTTTTTTTATAACTTTAGCCAATCATAAAACTATTTAAAGTGATCTACTATTTAATAGTTAATTATAAGAATAACTTTTTTAGTATATCATAAAACCAAGATCTTCTATAAAAAAATTTTTTTGTCAATATTTCAAAATATAAATTTTAATTCAAAAGATGAAAAATTATAAAAATTACTTTAAAATATATATATACACTTATAAAATAATTATAATATTAACCATTCTATTAATCTTTTTTTAGTACCACATTTATCAAGACTATTTGGAGCACTAATTTCAAATTTATTTTTTTAATGAAATTACTTTTCAAAATATTATCAAATGTTTGTTTAGCTAAGTTTAAGGACATACTTTTAATTTAAAAAACAGAAAACAATGTCAAAAAATTAAAAATTATTTTATCATCATAAAATAACATTTAAAAGTTTAATTCACTTTTTATTAAGAGAAAATATTTTCTAATCATTTTTCAATACAATAAAAACAAATTTATAAAACCCATCAAGTTCTTAATAATACTTTTTAATAATATTCTTTAATTAATTTAAATCAATTAATTAATTTTTTAACATAAAATTATTATGAAAAATATAATAAAAATACAATATTTTCAATTGACTCTGCGGCTGGAGAACTAATGCCACAGACTGAGCATCGAATTCCTAAACACTCCTCACTTCGGTTTTTTTGGTGACCTTCTCCTCAATCCCTCCTTGAATACCTTTGTTTTTCTCTACTCCCTTAACCTTTTCTCATCCCTATGCCTTCTAGATCAGAACTCAACTGGCGCTTTATCAGCGTCTTCCTTTAGCCTTCATGTCGACATTGCTCAATTTTACAGCTCTCCGTCGATGCTTCTTTGCATCTAAACGGCAAATGTGAAGATTACATTCTTCTCCGACGGAGTATTTTTCCATCAGTGTACACTATGTAGGCCCAAGGAGGGGGCAGAGTCTCAAGGCAGGAGGCAATCGTTGATTGGCTTCAAAACGAAATGGGATACCCTAGTCAGCTTCCTTCCGTTGACCAGATCCACAAGATCTGCCGGGGAAACATGGTTCCCGTGTGGAGCTTTCTCCTTCAAACAGTGCAGTCGAAGAGAACCACGATGACAGTTCGACGAAATATTTTGGTTCATCGAGTGGCGGCACCTACTGATGTGGTGAAAGCGAGGTGGCGGGGGAAGGAAAAAAGAAGCTTGGATTTCGAGGATGGATCATCTTTATAGTCGAAGGAAGTTGCAATGAGGGAGAGGGACCTTGCGGAAGAGGAGGCAGTGAGGTTGAGGAATGTCATTAGGTTGAAGAGGAAGGAGTTGAGGTCCTAGAGGGGGGAGGTTGAAAGAGATGAGTCGGAGTAGAAGCGAATGGTCGACGAGAGGGCCAATGCTAGGTGAGTTGTCTGCTTTTTTTATTTGATTTTTAGATTAGGGGATTCTTGTAGGAGGTGGATTATACAGAAGTAAATGTTGGAATTTGGAATTGGAGAAGAGGTTTTTTTTGCTTTGTGAGGTCATGAATACGTTATTGTTCACTAAATGCATATTTTCTGAAGTTGTGTGATATTACTAATGTGTTTTCCATTGGAATGGCGACATAATTGAAATTACCTTTAAGTTTGTACTTGTTTAATGAATAACTATTTCCTTTCTTTTGGTTAACATATAAGGTACAAACAGGTGATGTTAGAAGCTTATGTTCAGCAATGTGATGAGGCAACTAAGATATTTATAGAGTACCAAAAAGAACTTCTTTAATATGTAAGCCAAGCAAGAGACATTAGGAGGTTGATTACAGATAATGCTGCTGATTCTGTTGGTGAGATCCATTTGCACAATGAGAAAGAAGTAGTCTACACAATGGTCAAGGGTAGCAAATCACCAGATGATGTCATTTTAATTGAGACATCATGAGATAGAATCATTAGATCGACATGCGAGTCTCTTGCAAGGCATATGATTGAAAGAATCCAAAGTACCTTCCCAGCATATGATTGGAGTGGAATGAACTCTAGTATTCAAGTAGATGCTACCAAGTTTCTCAATGACTTGGAAGGTGATGTACCTGAAGATGTAATGCCTGTGATGACAGAGTCTCTCAGAAATCCTTCACAGTTACTTCAGTCAATCACTGCATACACGTTGTGCTACAATAAATTGATCCTTAGGGAGACTGAAAATATTGACATCTGAGCTGATGCAGAGCTTTTAAGGTAATTCTTTTTATCTTCAAATCATTGTTTTATTTTTTATTTCCCCATAGGCTGAATTTATAAAATATTTTCTTTAGCTTTGATAAATCTTTGTTTGTTTCTCAAGTTTTGGAAGTCCTGTGAGGCAATTAGCATACATTTATAGCTTCAAAAATACATTGGAGCATAATGGTTGTAGATAGGAAAATATTACAAAGTTAAACGTCAATGTCGCACTACCAAGTGTTTCCTTAGGGAAATTGTGTATGTACTGTTATGATTATTGTTTGATACTGTTTAAGAGCTACTTTTTCTTTGTTGTCATATTGATATTACACTTTAATTTCATTTTTTATTGTATAACTTATGCAAAGGCCATATTTATGTCATTTCAATCATCTAAGGGCGCTCTCATTAAAATGTACTAGTGAAACATTAACCAAAAGTTTAACTTTATTTCATTTTTTTTGGTTTAATCTTTGTCTATTTCCATCTATAGACTCATTCAATGCATAGTTATTATGAATTGTTTTTTTGAAATTTTTAGTCTATGTTAACTCCTTGTGTAGCTTATTAGCATTTGGTTATTTGGGTTTGATGATGTCAACTTAATTAAGAATTTTTTCATGAAGCATTGATAAGATAGGAATGCAAAATTAATAGAGCATGAACTAAGGCGAAAAAGAGAGGTTAGAAAAGGCTCTAGAAAGGATGGTAGATAGGTTGAATATATTAATCTCTTTTTTATTATTAAAGAATGTTCAGGATTATGATCAGATTTGTATTCTTGCCAGAATTCTAAAAAACTAATGTCATGGTCGAATTAATGTGTAGAGCAAATTTCTTGTTATCAATTTACATATTTTATGTAACTCAACTTAATATGCACTAATCGACTAAATTTAATCATCCAAATTTATTATTAATATTTGCATTGGTATTATTTTATTAATCAATTAGGTTAGTGAACTTATTGACTTTTTTGCAAGCTTATTTCTAATAAACATAAAAGTTTTTTTTATCCATTTCGATTAGTAGACAATTTTTTAATTAACCCTTGTTAAGTGATAACTAATAATTATTATTTGTTATTAACTGATGTAACCTAGCTAATGTAAACTTTTCTATCAGGGGATAGTAAATTTTATGTTTATTTTTCGACTATATAATTGTTCTTAATTTTTTTTAATCACTTGTAAGGGTTATCTACATGAGGAATGGATTGAAATTATATAGATCAACATGTAGTTTAAAACAAATGGTTAGGATTGGCTCAACTTGTTCATATACTTGTGTTAAAATGACAGTTGGTAGTTTGGTACGGCTTAAGACCTCTATCAAATGGGGATTCTTATTTCATTAACATGGAAATATATACTTGATTAATAAATTTCTCATATGGCCAATTGGATTTTAAATGTTTATTTTGTGATTTTGGCCTAAGATTTAAGTCATCAATACAGAAAATTGTAACAAATATGTTGGCTGGGCATGTTGCTATCTTTTGGCAAAGGTTTCATTACCGAAATCTTAAACTACAAGCTATGTTTGTGTGAAGTTGTGATTTAACGACGTGCTTGAAGTTGACCTTCCCTTTAATAATCTGCTTTGAAAATTGGCCATGCATTAAAGAAACTAGAAAAATGAAGAGTAAATATTTAGTTAAGGAGCTCGTTGTTCAGAAGATTTTCATGGTCTCATTTTCCTTGGACATTTATGCTCTATATATGGAGCTTTTCTGGGTATTTCCTTTCCCAAGTTTTAATGAGATTGATTGAACATTTATGGTACTGCTTATAGACAATTTTGTTTGGTTTATTTAAAAGCCATATGTATGTCAGCTACTTTAGATAACCTTCTACACTTTTTAGTTACGGTTATGAAGATATCCACATAACACTAAGGAACTATTTCAAATGGAAACACTTATGGAAATGTTTCATCTCATAGGAATCATCTTTTTGCAATTTTATTGTGTTTCATTTTAGAACTCGTAATGATGTATATCATGCATTCCTTTTCCTTTCAAAAAGCTCATGTCCAGTAGTTTGTGGCAAGTGAAGATGCACTGAACAAGGCAGCTGAAGCTAAAAGCATTAGTCAGAAACTTGTAAAGCGGTTACATGGAAGTGGTGAATTCGCAATAAAAACACTACAATCTGGAGTCCAGTCACAGAACCTTGGTAACACAAGGCATTTTTAGGTGATGTGACCTGTGTGATTTCTTAAAATATGATTTTTTGTAGAAAGTTTTCAAACTATAATGTGGATCATCGCTATGTATCATTGATATGGAATTTTGTGAATTTTCTTTATTCATGTTTTTGTTCTGATGCTAAGTGTTGTCAATCTTTAACATGCCAAACTTCACGGAGTTGTACCTACCATAAGAGTTTCAAAATTATATATTCCTAACACAATATTTTTGGATATTTGGTGCTTAATTATGAATGTTGCTTTTTGCTAATCATCATAGAAAGTAAACATATATTTTGTCAAAAAGGAGTGTATTTTTGTTGAGCATTTTCATCCAATTATATTAATTACTATTTGAGTTTAAAAGTTAAGTATTTTGATCATGGTTCTCATTGAAATATTTTGAAACTGCATCGAATTATATCATAGCTTAGCTTATAGTGTTTTTAACTTCAATTTGTAAAATGCATAAGTTAACAATGTGAGGATTATTGCACTGTAGGAGTTTTATATATGCAATCTTCTATTGCAATGCAATGAACCCTTTCCTTGATTCCATGGCCTTGATCACTCTGTATTATCTATTGTTTAGCTTGATGTTTGGGCTAAAAAAGAGATGTTGCTGGACTAAAAGCTAGTATTTTGATCATGGCTCTCATTGACATCTGAGGTTCAATGCTTGAACAAGTTCTGTTTGGAGTGGAAAGAAGTAGAAGATTCTTCTGTTATATCAACTTGACGTGTTATTGAGTTACATCCTTGAGTTAATCTTTTGCTTCCTATGTACACTGCTTGAGTTCATCTTTTACTGCTGATTTGTAATGTATTTCTTTGTGTTAACATTTTTAAGTATCTTGCATACTATATCATCTTTTAATTGCATCTTTTGCTGTTTATGTGTGTTTTGTGTTTTTGAATGATATACTTGAGTCAATCTTTTGCAATTTAGTGTACTATTTATCAAATCTAAAAGTTTTTATGTACTAACATTATTAAGTAATTAACTATTGAATCACTTTTTTTAGGACCAGATAAGTAACGTTTTATAGTGTACTTGAACTTGTTCTATTAGGGGCAAACATTGCATAAAAGCTCCAAGATGCTTGGGTTTCAAGGAGTGTAGGACATAGTTGATCCACCACGTGTGATCTCACTTTAGGCATATGGTGATTGTGGTAGTAGGAATATTGGATTGTTTAGCTATAAGCTATAACAATACAAATATGATATCCAATTCTGGTGTAATGTCGCATGAGAAGCGAGCACTCCTAGAGTGGCTAAGTCTTTTTTCATGATATTATAATCTTATATATTTTTTTTAGTTGTAAAGTTAAAACTGAACTATTATATTTGTTTTGAGGGGATCTTTTATGAATCCTTAAAACTTGAAGTTTTTAGTGAGTTTTCTTAGGGGAAAAACTTTAGAGTATCATATATTCCACGAATGAACACCAAAAATGCATTTTATCTTTAGGTTTTCTTTTTGAATTTGAGAATTAATATATATTGAAAAAAGATTTTTTGATCTAAATGAAAGATGGAAATTGCAATCTAAATAGAAGTAGAATTATTACTTTCTATCAAAAGCAAAAAAAATTAGAATAGAGAAGAATTGCCTTTTGCATTTCAGTATCAAAAATTATATTTTTTAGATATTTGTAAACAAGGAAAAGTATCATTCTCAATAACTCATTATATTATGTAGAATTGGGATATATTAGGATTAAATAGAAAGTTTTTTACTGTTTTATTTTTAGGTCTCAAATATATCATATTTAATTTTTAAGAATCATTATTCTTTTATGAATTTCTTATGAAACTTTACCTAACACAAACCTTTTGTTATTTCCATATTGATAAATTGTTAAATATTGATAATGGTACTTAATTTTATTGCAAATAATTTGGATCTACTCTTGTTCTCAAGGGAGGCTTTAAGAGGAATAAAAGACATCTTGAGGGGATGTTGAAGGTCTTAAGAACACTCAAGGAAGATAAGAGAGGTACCTTAAGATATTATTCATTAAGTGGTGTTGGCCTTGAGGCCCATGTTAATGGGCTTGATGTGGATGAATATTTTAAGAGAGAGCTTGAGTAAAATGTATTCTTTGAGAAAGCTTACATGAGGTAGTTTTGACAATCAATAGGCATAAGTAAGGCGGATTATGGTCTTAAGGGACATAGTCGAGGTGTCACTTGGAGTTATTGAGGGTTATGCCTTGAGTATATGGAATGTGTAACAAACATTTTCTACAATTGTTGAGAAGGAAGTATAGATCTCGAGCGAATGGGAACAATGGCTCAAGGAGTGCCCTCAAGAGCAATCAAGGCAAGTACACGTGGGAATCAAATCACATGAAACACTTTTGGTGATTTTGGATTCATTTCAATTGGATTTTGGTCGAGTAATAAAATAGAAAGTTTTAAAGAATCTTGTTGGCTTTCTAACTCTATTTTTAATAATCTAATTTCAATATTTGTGGAAGAAGTTACTCCAAATTTATTATAGTTGTGCAAGGACATTTGGATATGTGCAAATTTAGAATTTTAATGCATTAAATTAGTCTTTGATTTTTAATGGCCATGAATTTGGATTTATTTCTTAGTTAGTTTTGATTAGATTTTTTATGTATATCTCTTAATTCTTATTACTAAGAGCTTTTAGGCTATAAAAATGATTTGTGGAGGAGTCATTGGTATTGGTGCAAGTGGCTTGGCACTTTAGAGTGTCATGTGATTTCATGATTGAGGGTATAGTGAATAATTACTCTAGGTGAGAGGTGTTTTCTTTGAACTTGTTGCCAAGTTTTTGAGAATTTAATTCGTAAGTAGACTAGGTTTTCTTTAATTGAAAAGTTGGAGTTTCTCAATGTAACTAATTTGTATTGCATTTTATTTCTTTGTACATGTTTTTGTTGTGGCAATGTAATCATTTTGTCTGTAAGATGGATCATATTTTTCCATTAGAGTATTAGATCTTACCTAATGTAGATCTTGGTAAATGGATGGTCTACTTGAGATGTGGAAATATTGTTGAGGATAAAGGAAACATGAGAAAAGAAATGGCTTAGTAAGATAAATATTTATATCATTGTAAGAGCATCTGGTTTTTCTAACTCAATAAGTACAACCTTTGATGGAGATGATGAGACATGAGGTGATTAAACGTAATTTTGAGGATCATTGATAGTTGGAGATGAGTCCACTTCAAGAAGAAGCATAGATGATGATAACAGGTGAAGAAGAAAGAACTTTAGGTGATGGAATGATTACCATTGTGATCTTATGGCTCCAAGTGACAATGATTTCTTGAAATCTTTCAAAGTGGTGGCTAAGATAAGCATCCTATCTTGTAATGGTTGATGTAAGGAAGTAGAGTGCATGGCTAGATATGTAGATATGTATTTTTGCATCTTTGAGTGTACAAGTTTCAGCAAGGTATCCTTTGAAAAACTAATTTATTATGCATTAGCATCATGAAATAATCTTTTGTATTCTAGAGTTGTAAAGATTTGTAGTTGGAGTCAATTCAAGTAGTTTCTATGGAAGTTTTATCCCAGCTATGAGGAAGCTAGATAGAGGAAGTATCATAGCTTGATACCCATGAAGGTAGTTGATGCAAGATTGTAACTCATAATTTTGGAGATGAGTGGTCTCTTGTGTTGAATCTTGGAAAGAAGAGCTTGTTGATGTAGCATTTGATAGGTTTACTTAGATTGTCACGGTTATCATTCTATCTCTTCAACAATAATGGGCAATCAAGCATGTCTATAATTCCTATTGAGAAGAATTATGGTTGAGTTTGGATGCCAAAGGATGATGGCTTCAAGAGAAAAAACAAAAAGTAAGAATCCTTAGATTAAGGCATTTCTATTTTTTCTTAAGTTTTTTAATTTTGTCTTTCTTGGAGACTTAGTTATATCAAGAGATATTGTTGGGAATTATGTTCTAAATTGAGGAGATTGAGGGGCAAGGATGATAATCAGAAAGGGAAAATAGGATTGGTGTTGTTATTAAGAATAATGTGATTTTTGTTATGTTGAAGGAACTTGACCACAATCTATCATTAATGAAAAGAAGGTTATCAAGACAATAAGGTTGTAGAGGAGGGGACTACCCTTGAGTTGTTTCTATTCAAATCTAAGTCAAGAAGGTATTGGTGAAAGTTACCTTTAATGATGGATGCTAATGCAATCAATCCTAGTGACTACACTTGATTTGGTGACGATGTTGAATTCGCATCCATGTATGATAATTGGATTCATTGTCGTGCAAAGGCCAATTCAAAACAATTTTAGTTGACACGATGGCCTCTAATGTGTGGCACTTCAAGCTTGTCAAATGATTTTAATGACAACAAAGCATGATGCTTCACAAAGAAGAGAAGATTTACTCATTTGACGAGGGTTGAGAAGTGTTGTCTACAAGACGTTTGTAAATAATTGTGCCAAGTATGATAGTTGGTGTTGTAGATTGAAGGAAATATTTAATTTGACATTAAGAAGGGCATTGGAGCATGAAGGACAATGGCAAGCGAAAGGAGATTGTGCAACACATTAGACGACAATGGATACCATAGGAGGCAACAAATGTATTGTGAGAACTTAGTATTCCCTAGCACTAAACATCATATTGGAGTGAATCCCCCCTTCAAAAGAGGGGTATATCTTCTAAGAGAATCTTAAAGTTATCTCGAAAAAGGTCTTAAAAGCAAGAAATCATGAAAGGATGTTGTAGGCCTAGTGAAGGCTCAAGGATCATAAAAAGAACATCAAGAGGTTATGTTGTAGGCCTAGTGAAGCATCCAGGATATAAAAAGAACCTCGAGAGGTTATTCTCAAGAGATATTTGAGATTCAAGGTGAATGAAGATTTCAAGAGGAAGATTGAAGAAGATGTTTGTGGTTGTGAGAATTTATACTTAAGGTGGTTTTGACACTCAATCCTTAAAGTAAATTATCATCTTGAGGTTATGTTTTAGTTTTTAACTGAAGTTCTTAAGGCTTAGTCCAAGGGAAGAAGGAACGTCATGCAAGACATTGCTACAAAGGATGGTTTTTGAGGTGACTAAGACAAAGCTCAAGGAGTGTCCATAAGAGTAGACAAGGCAAGGCTTTCTGTACACATTTTAGTTGAATTTTGGTCGAGTTATGGTCTAGAAAATTTTAGAGAATTTTTCTTTCTTCCCATTGCTTTTTGGATTATCAAATTTCAATATTTGTAGAGGTTTTGCTCCATTTACTATAACTGCGCAAGAGTTTTGTAGATAATCATGAATTTGAAACCTGACTACATCAAGCAAAGGTTTGGTAGATTTTTTTTTTTAAAATGTTTGTATTTAAACATATTTAGTTCCTAATATTTTAGGATTGGAATTATAATGTGCTTCTCTTATTTCCTAATGTTCCAAGGAGTCGGTTAGTAAAATGGGAACATTAGGTAAAGTTTTAGTATTGATATGTGTTGCTCGATACATGAACACAACATGTGGTTGTGGGCTGAGAGTATTGAGGGTATCTACTCCATATGAGAGGTGGTTTGGCCTTGAAATTATTGTCAAGAGTTTGAGAATTGGTTTTATAAGTTGATTTATTTAAGTTTTTCTTTAATTAAAAGGTTAGAATTTTTTCATATATCTTGTTTACATCATGCTTCCTTGTTCTTCTCACTAGTTTCTTGTTGTGCCACTCGAAAAAGATTTTTTTGGGACAAGTCATTCCATGTCTTATGTTGGTTCTGATAATGTCATACAATTTTTATTCATTTTAAAGTACAACATCAAAAATGTTATTTTTGAAAAGTTTATTACAAATTATTCAAAGACAATTGATCACTGATAATCTTTGTTTAAATGTCATGAAATTTTTAGAGTTGCTAAATTAGCTTGTCCAATTGTTCTTTAGCTGTAGTATTCATGGTGGTTCATGAAGGCTTTAAACAATTGATTGCATTCATTTGATTATATATGGAATTCTACAATTGATCATACAAACTGATGTGGTGTTATTCTTTTGATGCATCTCCTTAACGGGGGCTTTTGTGATCATTCACTTTCATATATTATACTAATAGGAAGCATCAGCCTTCTGGGACTTTCAACCAACATCCGCACAAGAACATGCAACGAGGACAATCATTCCAGCTTGCAATTCCATGGCAAAAGTTTCATCTACTTCTAATGATCTCATTGATAAAGAGCTATGCACTTTCAATCAGATCCTGGATAATAGATTATATATGATGCCATCAACACCTCAAGTTTGTCACTAATCTATATCTTTTTATGTTAATTTTATTTTAATGTTAATCACTTATGTGCTATGAGTGGCCAAAATATTTTCATGTTCATCAAGGTAAATAGTAAAGCCATTCTAAATTGTTCTTAGAAGAGACATCCCAATAGATCATTATAATTCTTTATTTATTAACCTTTTTAATTATCATCAAGGCCATGTGATACTTGGATTCATGTCATTAAGGTAAAATGGGTTTTCCATTAAATAAATTTTATAATTTTTTTAATTAATTCTTGTTCTTATTGCTTCTTGGGTGCTTGCTTTGTGAACAGGCACTTTTTGAGTCTTTGGGCTCTGGTGTAGCTACTAGTCCTTAAGCACACGTCGCTGGTAAAAAAAGTGCTTTTTTAATTACAGCAAGAGCTGGAGCTGAGGCTGGAGATCCATCAACAATACCTTCTATATGCCATATCTCTTCATCTCTTCAGTATCATTCTGGTACCTTCTGAATATTTTTATTTAGGTAATAATTTTTTTTGCTTGATGTGATCATAACTTTTCTCCCTATGTTTAATTTCATCTTTATTTTTTAAAATTTTAATTTCCACATCCATTATTCAAAAGAAAAAGGGAGGCCTCTACTTATAATCTTAAGCACAGACTAACTAATGATATTAACTGGTGTTTAACATCTTGAAGGTTTGGAAGAAATAGTTGATGCCTTGACATCTGTTTTGGAGGTAATGTACTTATGCGTAAAACCTCCATGATCAATAAAGAATATGAAAGGTATAATTTTTTCTTTGATTTAGTGTTAGGTTTTATTTCTAAAAAGATTAAAATTGAAAGTATACATACATGCCTAAAAGTCTCTAGGAACATTGCATGCTTTTTAACTTTTTTAGTTGAGAAACCCGATCAGGGATCGGGGATGGATATAATCAAAGATTTTGGCTCAATTATTTAAAAGTTTTTCATGCATTTTGTTTATTATTCAGTAATATTATTTTGTTGATAATATTTATAAAATTAAAATTTATTTTAAAGCTAAAAATTTATTCTTCTAATTTTTGAATCAAAAAATTCATTAAATGCATAATTTACCTCTCCCTTATTGTTTGTTTTACTTCATATTTTATAACAATAATCACTTATTTCTCTACGGTTTGAATACCCATTTCTTTTGATTATGGTTTGTAAGTGAGGTTATGACTTTTAGATTAATAATTTTTAAATTTGAATTAAATAATAATCTCTCTAATGGATCAATTAGAAACAAAACATATATATGATCAAGAAATTGTTACAAGTTAAAAGAGATTTTGAGATACAAAATATTTGTCAAATTGCAATCAATCTATGAATGAATCGAATCTTCCCTCCACTATCAAGTGCGTGATATGATTAGTTGGGGAAATCCTATGAAACTCATTCCAAAAATACTTCTTTGAAGAAACATTGCATGGCTTCGTGTTAACTAAACCTCTCCAATGTTATATAAGCCGTTCCCATTCAAGAGGTATCACACAAAAGACATATGAACTCTAATATTTATAGTTAAACATAAATTTAATATATCAAAATAAATTATTAAATATAAAAAATGAATTCAATGATTAAAGAAACTTTATGGGTTAATGGTATATTTTTTGGCCCCTTGCTGCAACAATCAGTCCTCACGCGGCTGGTGGTGCATATTCTTCTCCCCTCCCTGAGCCTAGCTCCTGCTGCATTCCCTTCCTCCATGTCGTAATGGCTAGAGGCAAAGGAAACTCCTCGTACTTCATCTTCCGCATCAAAGAAGCCTTCTCTTCAAAGTGTAAATGCTCTTGGCAACGCTGCAGCATAGCTGGAGGAAGGTGTCGGTTATCAACATCATGATCTTAATCGTCCTCAAGGTGGTATACGCATTTGCATGTGGCTTCAGGAACAGCAAGTGGATGGACAATGGTGAAGCTATGGGCAGGCCAGGATGACTAAGAGCAGGTCGAGCAGGTTCCTGTTAGGTCAAGCTTGAAGAATCCTTTATGTTTGCATATGTAATATGTTGATGTTTTCAATTGTTCATGTTATTTTAGTCATATTGTCATGAAGTTTTTTGAAAATTATTTTAAATTAAAACAAGGACATCAACTTGTTTTCCATTGGCCAGCTAACAAATATTTAAATTTCTTATTTATATATTTGAAGTTAAATTTTATATTACTGTTATTGAAATCTAAATTTAATAAAAAAATATTATTTTAAAATGATAATAAAGAATACTATTGCAAAAGAATAATAATTATTATAAAATTCTTTTCATTTTTTTAATTTTTTTTAAAAATAATTAAAATTTTCATGTTATATGCAAAATTTAATAAATTTTTTTTAAAAAAAAATATTTTTGAAAACAGTTTTTAATATGAGAAATTAAAAAAATTTGAGAAGCCATTTTGACACAAATTTAAAACTAAAATGAAAATTAATTTAAAAGATGCCTTAAAATTCTTCACTAGCAAGCATTTTTACACACCTAACTGTTGTGATGTTGTGTGTCAACCCAAAAAAAAATTATTTTTTGGGAATTAATTGGATTTTTGGAGATTTTTTAAAAAAATTTAAGTATTATTTTATACATTTTCAAATATTCGTATATCATAAAAAGGAGGTATCACATCTCAAAAAGAGATATGAAGTGAAAAATAAAATGTATGAGTTATTTTGAATCTAATGGAATAATATTATTAAAATTTATATATTTTTGAAGTATTTAAAAAATTGCTTTTGGATTAATAAGGAAGGATTAATAAGGAAATATTTATAAGTTTAGAAAAATCTCAAAAATTCAAAAAATATTAAATGAACTAAAAAGATTACGAAATTTTGCTAAACACCAGTGCTTAAAAGAATAAGATTAATAAAATTAACACAAAAAAGAAGCTCGACAATAATAGAGTTAAAAGTATAAAATAAATTGAGAAAACTAATACAATAAGTTTATTAAGGATTTTTAGATTAAAAAATTATTAAAAATATTAAATGTCAAAAAAAAGGAAGAAGTTTGTTTAACAAGTAGAGCTCATTAATATGAATCACACAAAATTAATTAGTTAACTTTTGTACTTAATTGTTTGTAAAGTATATGGAATATTATAATTTTTTAAATTTTGATTTAAATATGAATTTAATTAATCCATAAACTCCTAAAAATTCTTAATTACCCTAAAACCTAATCCAAGAACCACTAGAAAAAACCCATTTGTTAATGACTCGAATCAATGACAAACTTTCAAATTCTAAGTAAAAGAGTGGCATGGTGTTCTTTGGAGAGACATGACTATTTAGAGGGAGTTCGAGAGTTGATAAGTGATAAGGATAGAAATTGCTTTGTCCTAGAGTTTAGAGAAAGGAGGGTAAGAGGAGGTGCTATTGAACCATTTGGGATAGCCAAATAAAGGAATCACGAGAGAGATCTAAAATTTAGGAGAAATATTATAACAATTGCTATAACTTGGAAAGTAGAAGATTGATATAAATTTTAAGATCAAATCTTTGGTGTGACCACTACAAATAGAAATAGAGGTAAGTAATATTGTGAATCATAAGTGCATTTGTATGATGTATTGGCGGTCCACATTAGCATTACCAACTTGTCAAATCATTGTTTTTGAAATCCAATCATATGAGTTAGTTTTGAATTCTAATTAAAACCAAATAAAAGATATATGTTTTATTTTTAAATTTGTGTTCGTACAACAACTATTGCAATATAAATAAAATATAAGCACTAAAATATGACTTATATCCTTTTTTTCATAATAGTGTTATACATTAAGAAAACTTTCCTAACACAAGAATTCTAAGACAAATTAAATGCAAAAAAATCCATGACCTCTTACTTATCCCCTGAAGTCTCATGATGTGCTTAAGATTTTACCTAAAATTATTAACACCAAAGAAAAACAATGCACATGACATTAGCTTTATAAACAAAAACTATATAGTATACATCTTTGGCTTATGCCACATGTTAGGTCAAGTAAATTATTATAATATTTGCAAAATATTAAAATTAATAACATAAACAAACATAGTAAAGAAATGCTCTCACAGTATGTAATGAAATACTATCCCTTTATTAATTTTAATATTTCAAAGGATCAATTTATCTTTTTTCTTAATCATCAATGATCTCTTGTCCTTAAGTTTAAAATTCCATGGAGCCTTAGCAACACCTTATAATGAAAAAACAAACTAAAAGTGCACTCTTGTGAGCCTCATTGTATTAGAGTAGCGCACATTAATAAATTTCTCATGAAAACTTACATTTCTATTTTAAGGAATCTCATATTAAATTTAGGATGCACACTTTAGAGGCCCTGTTTGACCTAAGTAACACCCTTGAGTCATTTGCACATATGATTGGTTTTCTTAGTGAGGAATCTCATAATAATTCTCTTATAATTTCATAGTTCTTTTAATGATGATGTCTCAATTTTTTATATATATAGCTCACATAATGCTAAAACATATGAAACATCCCATAATAGTTTTAAGCATGTCAATGCTAACATGTGAAATAAAACATGATAATCTCAACTATGACTAACAAACATGGTTTACATCCAAGCAAACAGTCACCCATGAAACAATTTACTTAAACACGAATATATTTTGCTAACATGTCACTAATAGTAATATATCATACATGTAATGCATGTGCAACTATGCGAACCAATAATCTTTATCTTTTATAAATCCAAACTAAAAGTAATAAACAACATCCACCAATACACCATAATAATGCACCTATGATACGCAACATTGGTGACTAATTTTCTGATGTAATAGTCACACCAAACAAATTGATTTGTATTCATGAAGCATTCACTAGCTTAATTCATTATCTTCCTTGATTGACTAGTTGCTATTGGATTTTTTTCAAAATCCTCCCCTTTATCCAGGTAATTGATTTATCTCTCTTACTTCCTTTCTCTCTCTTATATGATAACATCACAAATATTTATTTTTTGCTTTTATTTTGCTTTTGGCTTGGCTCCTCAATATTTTTCTCAAATATTTTCACAAAATTCCCTTTTTCTCCACTCCCCACAAAAATTTCTCACAGATTCTCTCTTTTTTCCCAAAACTTTGCTATAATACTCACTCTCTTCTCTCTCTCTCTCTCTCTCTCTCCTCTATTTTTTCCTTTTTCATTTTTTTGTTTTGGTCAACACTCTTCGTTACTCTCATATGCTCCTATTGTATACATGTTATTATGTTTCCTTTTCTATCTCTCTCACTCTTATTCTATTTGCTTTAATGTCTCTCTTTTTTGTTTTCACTTGATGCTTCCCCCTTTCTCTCTCAAAGTCTCTTCTCTTCCAATGGAGACCCTCCTAATAGTTCCATTCTATTTACTCCTCTTTCTCACTTGATGGAATTTCTCTTTGCTCTTGGCTTCTCAAAAAGTAGCAGGGCCTTCCTTTCTGTAATAAGCTTCGTTATGATTTCTAAGATATTGTTTATGATAGATTTATATATTTGAAATTTTGTGTTTGATTAAAATAAATTTGTAGAGAATAGAATCATAAATAATAGAAAGTAAATTATGCTAAGCTAGATTTATAATTTTAAGAATTTTAGCATAATTATAATTAGCTTAAAAGAGGATAGAATTATAAATAATAAAATATTGGAATGATAAAATATTAATTTCTATGGTTATAGTTTTCTAGTAGCTTCTTATGACATTTGGCATAACGGTAGAAGTGCATTTCAATGATAATTATTTGGTTGAAATAGAGGTGACATAATTAATTAAATAAAAGAATTAGTTTTTTTTGCATGCACTAAATGAAATCACCTACATGCTTCTCCTTAATCAAATCCATTATGAAATTAATAATGATGACCTTTAGCACACTAATAAAATCTAATAGAAGAGAATTTGGGTTGGAATCTATATGAGTGAAGGTGACTGAGAACTTGAGTGTGTGAAGGTTATCAAAGAGCTGAGTAGCATCATCAAGAACCATTAGGAGGAGGTGACCAATAGAATTTAAAAATTTGAGAATGGCATTATTACTGTGCTGCAATTTTCATTTAGCAAAGGAGAAAGAGTGAAGAAGACACTTGGGTATAGAGAGAAAATTATAAGAAAGAAGGAGAAGTTGTGAAACTTTTGAAAAAAAGCCTTGTTTTAGGTCAAGGAAGAGATAGAAAATAGGTGGAGAAGAAGAAAGACTACAAAAAGGAAATAACAATGGAAAATAAGTAACTAAGAAGAATTTAGGTATTTAAATTTATTTTTTATTAAATTTACTTTGATTTATTCAAATAAAAATAATAATATTTTTTGTGTAAGAACTAGTTTTAAATTGCCAATGATGTAGTATGAAATAAATTTATTGTGATTTGAAGTGAACTCAAGAGATAAAGGAAAAAGGATATTGGTTATTAATGTGTATTGTATGTATGTTGATCTATATTATATGATATGATTAGTTTAAAATCGTAAATAATAAAGGATCAAAATGCGATAATGAAAGATGGCATGAGACAATCATATTAAACAAAATTTGGAGTTGTATTAGTATGAGAAGATTTTAAGTTATAGGTTGGGATATCGAGTTCATCACATAAGGATGATATGAGTGTTTTACTTCTGCAATGTGTTGAGTTGTCAGGTTCATTATACGAAGGCAATACGGGTATTGACTTTTTATGATGTAATTATGGTAAAATATATGATTGTATTGAGATAATTATAATGTTTGTATTAGATGATCCTCTAGGTTAAAGGTCAAGTAGTGAGAATCATATAAGTATGATGCTTGGAATCATATTGTATGAAAGAAATAGTGATTTAATTGAAGCATGAGACAGGTTTGTTAGAAGGATCTTGTAAAGATTTCTAGATGAGATCTCATAAAATATGACTGAGTTGATCATACTGGATGATTAGTCAGAGCTATTGACAAAATAGTTAATTCTTGAGACAGAAGAAACTATTGTCAAACTTGTATGTTGTGTATCATTATAAGTTATGATGTATTATGGTGGATTAATAGTAGAAACATATGGTATGCTCAAGGGATCATATTGTCTGAAAGAGGAAAAATGAGTTGTTCATACTTTACAATGGGAGCATCATAGTAATATGAATGATTAACAAGCTAGTAGGACAAAGAGAGAGAGTGAGTGTAAAAATCATATAGTACATTGTTATGGGAACTATTGTGTGTTTAATGGGAAATATGAATTATGTTGAAAGAGGGTATCATTGTATAATACGATCCCAGTGATCAAAGTGCATGTTTCAAAAATGACATGAATAATAGAGTGCTAATTTTGGAAATTAGATGATACAATTGAGAGATTATAAAAGTTCAATATAATTCAAAATGCTTATTTTTTTATAGATCTTATGATATAATAAAGAAACCATATAAGTACATTCCAAGACAACAACTAATGTGTTTATAAGAAATTAATATGATTTTAGTTGTTTGCTAAGCATAACACATATATGATATATGTTGACCAATGGATATATATGACATTATTGAAAATCAAGAAAATAATAAGATTAGAAAAGGAAATCAACTCATCGATTTAAGTAGATAAACTTGATAACTATAATGCAAATACACTCGTAAATTAATTTATAATTTTTGTATAAAATGATATAATTTTTTATATCTTTTAATAGGGATTATAAGTATTGAAATTTTTTTATTTCATTTTTTATACATTATTTATGATAGGTAAATCTGAAAACTATTATATAAATACACTAGTAAACCATTTTTTTGTTATTTACAAAATGACATATTTTCAAGTTATCTTTTTGAAAAGTATCAATGATGCAGGAGCATCTAATATTAGCTCACAAACTTACATCCATTAGCATCACACAAGTTTCATAAGTTTATCGATGTAAACTTTTGTTGAAATTTGCTTAAAAAATACTTAAAATTAAATTTTTTTTGTTCATTTTGTTGCCTTTTGCGATCTACCACCATCACACCCATTATCGCAACATAAGCCAACCCGACACCCATGTGACCCAAATCGACTCAAGAACACTAGTTGATTTGCTTTACTTGTATCAACCTACACCAACCCATCAGTCCTTGCTAGACTAGTTCAGCTCTTCGGGATCTTTGCCTAGCAAAAAATTAGGCTAACAGCTTTGTCTGTGCTTCTTGCCCCATTATTTATTTGCTTTCGTTATTGTCTCCCAAAATGCATGGATAGTTGGAAAAATATTTAATTTATTTAAATTTGTAGTTTTTTTAATATTTTAGTTTTTTATTTTTTAAAAATTTATTGATGAACCATTGAGATCCATATAAATAAGGATATTCACTATGTTGAAGAGAAAAAATGATGGAATTAAATTTCTTTTATTTGTATACTTTAACATTTGTGAGCAAAGTGTGTGCACCTAATTCTAGTTAGAGAGATTCCAACTTCCTTTATGAGAGACAATGATTGAATGTGCAAGAAATTTCATCATGAGAGTCGACAACCGAACCCTTATAAGTGACTATGATCGAATATAAGAGAACTTCCATCAGAATAGTTGATAATCGAACAAATTCTTATTTCCATCGACACCCACATCATGATAAAAAAGGTACATTCTTTTAGTCACTTTTATTTTTTAGATAGTAATTTAAAGTTTCAATTATCATTTTCTATTAAAATACTGCATGTAGAGTTTTTCTTAAATTCTCTATTTTATATGTATGTAATGGAATGTAATAAAAATCATCTTATAATATTTTATGCTTAACACTTAAAATATTACCACTTAGTCAACTTAATAATCAACGTTACAACTTTGAAATACTAATCTTTAAATAGTTCTAAAATATCATACACATCATCTAATCCTATTCAATTTAAAGTATTTTTTCATATTTCTTAATAATTTATTAAGCATCTCTAATATTATAGACTCCAAATTAGACCATGATAAAAATCTAAATCTATTATACATCATCAAACATATTATAATATGTTTTATACAAATCTAGTAACTATGTAATTATTTTCTTAAGTTATCATATTTTTATAATACATTGTTATATGACATATTATTCATATGTTATTCTTTTATAACAATATATAACAAGGACATTGACATGTAATATAATAAAACAATTCAATAATTAACGGATAAAAATGATTTAGAGGTAAATATTTGACATGCTTTATTATCAAATAAGAAAATGAAGTAGAATGTGTGAAATACTTCTTAAACATATTATCCTCAAATATTCATGTACTATATTATGACCTCACATATAATAAATATACATGATATAAGGCAATGATAATTCATTTATATCCATATAAGTTCTACCTCACATGATAATAAAAAAGAATAACCTATGGTGAGGATAACTTACCTATATCTGTAAAATTATATTATATATAATGTAGGGCAAGAATAGGCCATTTAAATATACATGAGTCTACTATACATGACATAAGGTTAGTTTAGTCCAACTATATCTACATAATTTTATTTTATATGATATGAAGTGAGGATATCATATCTATATCAACATGATTCAACTATAAATGATATTGGAGGATGAAAGCTTATTATGGTGTGGATATTCTAATACGACATCTATATTATTGGCATTGATTTTACAGAATAACGACCTAAAGTGAGTGTAATTTGGGATATGTCTAAATGTATTAGAAATGAAAGGAATGAAGAAATAATGAACTTATCTTTAAGTGTTACAAAATGTAACAAATAAGAAATATTTAAATAACAAAATATACATATATATGTTCATATTTTTTGTTAAATTTATTACCTTTTCTATATAATAACATTTTATTGTTTGTATAATTTTAAATTATTATGAAAAAAGTAAATCTTTTTATTATATCATTATTTTTATAAATTATTATTTCATTTTTTACTTATTAAACTCATTAAAGTCTTACTAGTATTTATATCATAAGTAATGCATTAATTATATTATGAGATGTAAATTTGGATGTTATAGATAAAAATTTTACTTATTAGTATTTATATCATAAGTAATGTATCTTTTTATATAAAATTAGTATAGTATTTATTTTGGATTGGATGGTTATATATATTTTTGTAATAGATCATTTATTTATATTGATATTTATTTAGTCCATCTAGTTAAAGGATTAGTGTTTGGGAATTTAATTTATATATATATATATATATTAAGAGCATTTTCTTGTATTATCTTTCTCACTTAGTGTGATGAATGATATAAAGGATTATGGAATTTTCAAGAAGCTCATTGGGGAACAATGGAGAATAAGTAGCTGATGTTCTGGAAAGGAAAGTTGGGCAGTACTTTAGGAGTTAAATAGTTTTCATTCTAGTTTAACTAGAGAGGAACTTCAACTCAATTGTCAAATTAGAGTTCTACTATTATTTCTCACTTGAGATTTAGTTTTCTTCTCAATTTTTATATTAAAATTTTGATTCAATAATTACTAAAAATGATACTTAATACAATAACATAGGTGGGATTTGATAGTGTTAAGGGTTGGATGCTAATCACAAAGCTGTAAACATCATCGGCATTAAGGTAAGATCCTTCAATAATAATGATGTTGACGTATAGGCATCTATTCTAATAAGCTAGATTTTCAGATATTATAATTGATATTGTTAATTTTTACATTATGTATAGTATATACTACTCATCAAGAAATCTTTATGCATATATCGTATGGAAGAAGGTAATAGGGAATGCCGAACGGAAAAGAACAGTGTGAAATCAGCCTACAAGGAAAGCTAAAGGGAACAGAACAGTATGAAATCAAGCCATAGGGAAAGTTGAACGGAAACCAAGTGATCAATTCTTGGTCGAGGAAGGGGCATGCAACCTGTGATGGCTTGAGAGACATACGAACCGAAAAGCTTATAGAGGGCAATGGCAACGTATTTTGGGCGATATGGGACTAAACTATCGTCCATTTTCCTACAAAAGCAGAAAGGCAAGCGCGATCGGGAGGCTAAGGTTAATGAAGGCAGAAGGGCATGCACGATCTGACAGCTTAGGTTATTCAAGGTAAAATGCTGTAAGTAAAACAGTAAAATGCCAAACAAGAGCTTCGAACTTGAGCCAGATATAGAAGATGATGTGTAAGCACTGTAGTAAGTTTCTAATTCAAGTTGTTTCTAGACACACTATTTTAATACAGGTAGGAAAACCTATGCGTGATCCAATGGCCTAAATCAAGGCTGTCTAGAGCCAACGGCTAGGATTGATCTTGAATGGTAAAATTGGGATTCAATTAGAGATGTCCATTTCAGGATCCAAATCAAATAGTGAATGCTATGTGTCAATTACCTGTGTATATTTTTGACATAAAATTATTTTTAGATATTTTCTCAAACTTTTTATAAATAATTTTTAAATTATTTTCTTAAATGTCTTCATAAAAAACTAGAGCTTTATTCTTAATAATTTAATTTCCTCCTACTGAACCCCATCTCATATACACAAAAAAACAATATATAATAATATCATAAATAAACTTTGATAAAATAAAGTGAACCTTGTTGAATACTTTTCAATAAAAATTTAAATCAATATTGTTCTTATGAACTCAATCAATAAATTTAAATTTTTATATACTTTTAAAAAGTAAAGTAACATATACAAAAAAAACTACATGTTATTGTATTGAATATCAATTCTTCATAAAAAAATATCTAAAAAAATATTTTCCTTAACATAGCTTATATTGAACCCTAATTTTCAAGTTTGAACTATTTACTATAGACTCGTTAAGTCTTTTGTACAAATGTTGCTAATATTTAGTGTGCACATTTTCATGCTTCCTTTTATGTTTATATAAATATTTTAAATCTTTATAATATTTTAAAAATTTTTCAACTCTCTTTGTGTGTGTATGTGTCATATATATTTACATATACATTTATAGTTAGATATGTAAAATCTTATTGATGTAAAAATTAAAATGGAAAGATAATCATTATCAAAATTCAAAGAATAATAAGATAATCTTAAACAAGACATAAGTAAATCAATTTATAAAATTTATGATGGAAATCTTTTAGAAAGCAAAAACATATGCTTAAGATAGGTCAAAGAAAAACTTTCACAACAACAAAGTTTTACAACATATATAGAATGTATCCAAAATGAAAATCCTTTGTTTTTATGCTTTTTTTTGTATTCTTATTATCTTTCACAAAAATAAACTCGCTAATGTTTTAGTAATAAATAATCTAATCTTCCTTTTAATGTACACATGTTGCTAATATTTATTGTTCACATCCACATTCTTCCATTTATGTTTATATATAGCTTTTAAATCTTAATAATGTTTTTAAAAAAATTTCAACTCTTCTTTTGTGTGTTTGTGTGTATATATATACAATATTATGAAGTGCACGAGTACATATGTACACACACATATTTGTTTATAAATAAATGAGTAAAATCTTATGGATATGAAAAATTAAATTGAGGGGTGATCATTATCAAAATGCAAAGAATAATAAGATAATCTTATGCAAGAAATAATTAACTAAAATTGTGAGATTTATGATGAAAATCTTTTAGAAAGTGAAAACTAATGCTTAAGATAGAAAAAAAAATTTCCACTACAATATAATTTGATAACATGTATTAAATGTGTGAAATACAAAACTCTTTTTTCTTTATGTTTCTTTTGGTATTCACATATCTTTCACCAATATCTATATCATTTTATTAAATTTGTATTATTTATGTAGCCAAGAAATTTCTTTTAGAGGTTTGTATGTCTCAAAAAGCTTGCCCATCTCCTCTCCTATCAGCTTTTTAAAATTCCTTCTCAGGATGCTCAATTTGTACTTCCATGCAAACCTTCAAAACGAGCCCTATTAAAATATGAATGAACCATGTTGCATATCCCAATAGTTCATTATTCAATTTATTAAATATTCTCTTCTTTACAGTTTGTTATTTTAATCTTAAAAAAAACCAAGAGAAGATGGGGCCATACGAAAAGTGAAAGCAATGGCTCTTTTGCGGAAGCCATAACCTTTGTATTTTCCATATGGAAGTAACCCCATTTGGCCTTTCTCGACGTGGGAAGCCGTATTGAAATACACGTGTAAAATTCTTAATACTACTCGATTAATGTTCTGCAAAATTCACACGTTTAGTCTTTTTGTCGGACGAGCAGATGCTAACTGTTGAAACAAAATTATTTAATAGTAAATAATTATTAAGAGTCATCAGATCCCATAATGTTCTTTAGGTGATGACTCCTCCAAAATTTGATGCATATTAAGTTTTAGTTGAATCCACATCTCAAGTGGTTCAAATGAAAAGATGGCTACTTCTCCAATGGCCATATTTGTATTTTTTGAAGATCAACTAAGTTGTTAGCAAAACAAAAATCATGGCACTGTATCACGATGGGCTTATGAAGAGAGAGTCTTATTGATATTCCTATTAGAGTTGACCTCGACATGATGGACGAACATGAGGCATTCTTTTCTTAAAGCCATCACAAGAAGTAAACATGTCTCAAAAAAGTTAGAGTGCTACTATGATTGAAGAGGAAGAGGATTCAAAGAAACCAAATGTACTTATTTTGGAAGCAGTTGTGTCGACTAAATGGGATACAAATGAAAATAGTGTTATTATGGTCTACATTGCAAGTTACCAATTATTTGTATAATTTTTTTTATTAAAGAGTATTATTAATCATTTAGAGCAAAAGCATAAAAAAATTATCCATTTGTTAAATCTATTACTTAGAAGAAGAGAATTAAGTCATTGGGCTCCACTCTTGAGAAATGGAAAAAACTTGGACTAAGTGAAAGACTAAAGTCCAAAGCCAAAGTGTCAAACTCTTTACTTGTTGTATGTGGTTGAGTAATGTCACCTCTCATTTTATTTTTTTGAAATATCAACACATATTTTCAATTTTTGTCAGTTAAAATAAGTTTTGTTCCCAAAAAAAATTTATATTTTAAAATAATAGCCTTGCATATATAACCAGAATCATTCTCATTGCTGTTATTGTAAGACTATTCATATATATGCCACTTTACCTTGATGCTTGCTATAGGATGTCTCTTGTCAAATGATTTTAACCTTAAGATATTGCCTTATGATCGCTACATACTTTCTTTAGTCTTGGATATTATTGTCATAACCTGAATTTATTATGTTAATGAATTAATCGTCTTTGGTCATCATTCATAATTCAAAGTAGATTATTTTCTAAAATTGATTTTTACAACTTAAAATTATGATTTTACATATATAAAACTAATATTTTTCTCCTTTTTCTTATGTGATTATTGATCCTTATAGTCCTCGATCTTGAAGTATAACAATACACTACTTGTGTCATGCACTACTTGATTTAATATTAATTAAAGGTACTAATATCGTCAAAAATACCAAATTATTGAGTAAATAACTATAGTAAGAAAAAAATCTTGAGGGCACCATGTAAAATAGAGATGATGAAAAACATTACAAATTAAAATATTAAATTCAATTAAATAATTATATAAATAATTATGCTCATTTCTTAAAGATATTATTCAAAAATAAAAGTTGAAATAGCTTTTTTATACAATATCTATCATACATACGAAACACTTCATAGAGTTCTCAAAAGAAAGCATCTCCTCACATAAAGGATCTGATGTTATAACTTCTAGGAATCCTAAACTCTGTAAATATCTCATTCTTGATCTATAATATAAGTATGTATAAGTATAATAAATTGAAAAAATAAACAATTAGATTTAAGTATTAAAGTAGTGTGAAATCATGATATATAGCATACAAATATATATGAAGCAATAAATAAGAATGCATGATAAAAAAATATTAAATATGTTGAATATTTGTATATGAGCTTCTATGTTCTATAATCAAGTATGTATATAATTATCATATAATACTAATATTATATAGTAGTAATATTATCTCTTTCTTTTCTTATTTTTAATTTTAATTTTTTTCATATTTTTATTTTTATTCATTTCTTTCTTTATTAAGGCATTTTTTTAATTTGACTACTATCCTTATTTCATAAGATTTTATATTACGTTATATTTATGTGGTATCAATCATATCACATGACCTCTATCGATAATTGGCAAAGCCATCAAAGTATATCTCCTACCACCATTGGCCTTCATTGAAATACTAATAGAAATAGGTCTTTACTCTTTGTTACCTAGTACTAAAGTGCTCAAAACAACAAAATGGAGGTCAAATATCAATTCTAACATGGAATCACCCTTTAACATTGTTATGTATAAAGTACTAACGATAGTGAGATCTTTGTCTATTATGCCGCTCATTTAAGTACCAATAATAACAAGAGATAAAGTCATAGATAAAATTTTATCTTCTAATTTTCACATTTCAATTATGCCCCTCATTTTAAGTACTAATAATAACAAGAGATAAAGTCATAGATAAAATTTTATCTTCTAATTTTCACATTTCTCATGATGATATATATCATTAAGCTTATTAAGTCAATCATTATCTTTCATTTTTTTATTCTATATCTTTCTTGTTTTGTGTTCTAAAACTCATAACACATACAGAATTGTAAATAATAAGATGTAAGTGGGGTAGAATATTAATTTTTATGATTATAATTTTTGCTTGCTTCTTATGACCATTTTGTGTAGTGTGTGGTGCTAGAAGTGCATTTCAATGATAATTATTTTTGCAAAATAAATATGATACAAATAATTGAATAGAAGAAATGTTTTTAATACACATGCATTTCATATGATTGCACATCCATTGTTCCCTAATCTTATAGATTATAAATTAATAATGGTGTTTTTAATACACTTATAAAATTTGATTAGAGTGAATTAAGGTTTGAGACTATAAAGGAAAAGTTTTTTGAAAGAGCATTGTGTGAAGCTTGTTACAAAGTTGAGTAGTGTTGTTAAGAACCGCCAAGGAGTGAGTCAAGGAGGTTGTCGAGTAAGGCATCATTACTATGCTATGAGTTTTGCGAGCAAAGAAGAGAGAGTGAAGGTGAAGCTCTATTATAGAGAAAAAACTATAAGAATGACGAACCATTAGGAAAACTTTGTTGTAGCTTGAGGAGAAGATCAAAAGCAAGAAGATGAGAAGAAGAGAGACTATCACAAGCAAATAGCGAAGGAAACTGAGTAGTAGTTATCAGAGAAAAGATAGAAATTTAAATTGATTCTTTTTTAAATTTTGATTTACATAAATTAAAAATATGATTATGTTATAACTTATGTAAGAACTAGATTTAAATTAATTTAAATGTGGTATGGAGTGAATCGATGCTAATTTGAATTGAACCCAAGACATATAGAATGAGAGTTGTTTGTTATTATTAATATGTATCATTCTAATAATTTGGACAACATCATATGGTACGGTCAAATTAATCTTGTAAGGAAAGCTATGATGAAACATGGTATAAGATAATCACATTAGGAAATTTTTGGGTTATAATAGTCAGAGAAGAATTTAAGTTATAGGTTGAGGTGTCGAGTTCATCGCATTAGAATAATTTATGTGTCATATTTGCATAATGTGTTGAGTTGTGAGGTTCATAATATGAAGGAAGTTGTAAATACAAACATAAATCACATAATGTGTTGTGGGATCAATAACATTATTAATCAAAGCTAATTTTTTTAAAATATAAAAAATAATAATTATAAGAAACAAGATTGTAAAAGAATATTGTAGGAAGTCTTAGATGAAATATTATATAGTGTGACTAAGTTGATCGTGCCAAATAGTTAGTTAAAGCTATGGATAAATGATTAAGTCTTGAGAGAGTAGAGACTACATTAGAGTTGTACATCATGTGTCATTAAAAGTTATGATATTTTGGTGGTGGATTAACAATGGAAATGTAAGATTTGATTAAGAAGATTGTATTATGTAAAGTGAGAAATAATGAATTGATCATACTTTATGATGGGAGTATCATAAAAGTATGAATGATTGACAAGGTAACAAATTAAGAGAAAATAAAATTCATACAGTACATTGTTAGTGATCATACTATATGTTTAGAAATGATATAAATAACAAAATACTGTTTTAGAAATTATACAGTCTAATATAACTAAAAATGCTTAATTATGATAGAACATAGGGTATAATGAGAGAATTACATAAGTACGACCTAAGGCAACAACTTAAAGGCTTATAAGAAATTTAAATTCCTAAATAAACATGCCACATATAGAACAAATGTTGAGCATTAAATGTACATGATAATGTAAAAAATCAAGAAAAGATTTATATAAAAAGAAGTTAACTTTTATATTTTTATAAATAAATTTTATAATTATGATATTTATATATTAATAAATTGATTTATAATTTTTTTATAAAGAGAAATTTTTTTGATGCTATTATCTTTTAATAAACTTTATGAACTTTAGAATATTTTTTATTTTATTTTTTTTGCATTATGGTTAATAGATAAACTTAGTAATTATGATGTAAATATGTTGATAAATTATTTTTATATTATTTATAAAATCCCATGCTTTTTATTTTGTCTTTTTATAAAATTGATAGGTATTAGAAAATTTTTATACTAATGTAATAATTATGTAATTATTTTCTTGGGTTATAATTATTTATCTAGTATTTAGTTCAGGAGTTATTAATTTATGGTATTATATAATAAGGATATTGACATGTTATATAATATAATCTTCTATAAGTTAGTAAATAAAAAATAATTTGGAATATAGATATTTGGTATGCTTGATCATTAAATTAAGAAAATAAAGTTATTGATATACCTCTAAATATATTATTCTCAAATAATCTTATACCATATTATAACCTCTCACACCACAAATATATATGATACAAGATGAGAATAGCTCATCTTTATTTATGCAAATTCTGTTAGACATGATATAATACGAGGACAACCCATGGAAAGAATATCAGTTTCCATATCTATAGTGTTCTACTATATATTATATAGAGCAAGAATTGCTTATATGCATCTACATAGTTTATTATACCTAAATAAGGTTAGAAAAGCCTAGGATAATAATAGCTTATTTATGTTTACACATTTTGTTATATATGATATATAACATGGATAACTCATATATACCTATATAGATCTACTATAATGATAAAGGGTGAGTATAACCCATCAGGGTGAGAATACTTTATTGCGAGAGATTAGTAATGAATGACAAAATTAAAAATATCATAAAATAAGATGAGTATAATTATATAAGTGTGATCAAGTTAATAGTAAAGTTGTATGTGAATATCATTGATTATGACATAAACAAATGTGCATTAAATAGTAGCATATAAGTATGATTATGAAATTGTATAAGATTAATTAGTTGAATTAATAATAGACAAAGTTGAATATCATAATTTTTATGATATGAAAATGAAAGGATTGTACAGTACAACACCACATAACTGAAAGCATATTAATCCTAAAATAGTAGACGACTAAATAAATCATCATGGAGAGAGGATAATTGATGAGAAACCATTAGAGTCATGAAGGTGTGGAGGTGATAATACACTTAAATGAAAGAACATAACTTTTGGAGGAACTGGAATTGAGGAGAATGTATAAGAACATTGGCTATGTATAATAAAATTTTGTTGTCGAGCTTGGACAAAAATTTCTAAGAAAAATCAAAGAGGTTACCTCAACCAAGTGCATTAGACTGAAGAAAAAAGTGGAAGAAAACACTACCATGAACCAAAGGATCTAGTCACGGGTATTGTAGCACCTAAGAGATGAAAGTGAACTTGTGCTAAATTTGGATTCTTGGTGATACTATTACATCGAAATTAAGAGGTAAAAAATCTCACACTATGTGTATATATTTCGATGTAATGTGTATTATAGACTATAAGTTTTATTCATTTGAGAAAAAACTTGTTGATGATGCTTGTATAAATAACTTGCATATAAGTGAATATGTTTGATGTATGTTAGAAGACAAGAGTTCCCCTTAAAAGATGATATGAAATGGTTAATTGAGATTGTTGCGTAGATAAGCTTATTGTTTGCATTGTTGATCAAAAGTAATAACTTCATAATGAAAAAAGAATTTAATCATTCAACTTGAGTTTGATATTTTGTTCATTTATTTGTTATGTTGTCAATGTGTTTATGGATTTCTTATTATTTAAATTGAAATGAAATTGATACCTTAATTGAATAAAAAGAATAATTGAGAAATAGAATGAACAATCTTAAAATTATGTTGATGTTTGTTAGAAGTGTAAAACCCTTAAGAGATGGTTTAAAAGAAAATTATTGAGGATAATTGATTCTTTATAAAAAACAATTTTTTCAGAACATGTTTATTTTCATATATTACTTGAGTAAGAAATATTGTATTGCTTCATTTATTTACGTATTTTGTGACAAGTTTTGCAAAAAAAGGAAAATATAAGAAAAATATTATTGTGAAGATGATCACAAAATAAGAAAACAAAAGAAAGAAAATATTACTTATGATAGTAGACAAAAAATAAAAATTAAAAAATAAATGTGAAAAAGAAAAAAAGAAAAAGTTTATGTAAAGAAAGGAGGCTGTTAAAAAATGAAAAAGCTAATTGTTATCCAAACTGGTGACAACTACTTTAGAATGATAGTTCTAGAAATGAGCCAAATGAGCCTTCATTTGATTTAATTAAATTTTGAACGATGTGATTCAGAATATGTCTAATTTGTTTATAAATTGGCCTATTTTTAAGCGAAACCTTAAATGGATGTAAAAGATGGCAACAATTAAAAGTAACAAGCTAATGCATAAAGATAACAAAAGATAAAAATGCTAAAGGTGCTAAAAGTGTCTTTTTCATAATTGAATTTTTTTTGTAGCTCCTACATGTGCTCACATGCTCTTTAAATATATTATATTGTTTACAATTGACCTTGAAATTTGCTACCCAAATGTTACTTATTTTATGTATATGTACATATATTGGCGCTAAGCGAGTGACAGTCGGCTCAATCTACTTTTGCCCAAACACATTTAGATCAAAATGTGAAACACCATGGGAATATCGAGAAAAAGTGAGATCTAGAATGTAATGATTTAAAAGATATTACATTGTGATAAAAGTGTTGTTATGGGTTTATTAGGATTATTTGATCAAAATGGCATGCATTATAATCTGATTAAGTAGTGATGGATGAAATTTGTGATTTTAAAAGAAAGTGTGAAAACTTGTAATTTCTAGAATTGCATGGATTGTTGGTTTTATTCACTTTTGCAATTCATTTAAAATGATTCCTTTAAATTGTTTGGATTTTTTTGTTACTTGATTTTTAAAGATTTTAAAAGAGTGAAAATCTTTCATGGTTTCAAAATGAGTAAAAGAAATAAAGAAAATTATTACTACCCAAATCCAAAAAAGGTTGAGTGAAAGAAAAAGGGTCATCCCAATGAGTCCTATTTTTGTACTTCTTATTTTATTTCTACTCTAGTTATTATTGTGTGAACTTGAATATTAAAATAAAATAAATTATTTTATTTATTTTAGTTAGAATTTGAAACTAAATCATGTAATTGGATTTAAGAAAAGAAATAATTTGAACATATTGATGACACTAAAGTAGGCATCTCAACTTTGGGAAGGACATGGATCATATTTTTATTTGAATGATGAAAGTGGCATAGAACAAATAAAAAAGAGGTAAAACCTATTTTATTATGCGAAACACATGGATGAAAGTATATGATGCATCTTTGGATAACAAAAATGTATCATGATACAACATTGTTTTGAATAAACGTTAGGTTTGTTGGTGAAATTTGCGTCGCAAGATCCCCTTATCATTCTTCTTTCAAGATTTTTTCTTTTAGTCCTATGTAATGAAAGGCCTTACGTGACTTATATATAAACTCTATATGTAATGTGGCTTAAGTTCTTATGTTTAGCCAATTTTTAATAATATAATGAGCTTTAGAATTAGTCATTTGATACAAATCTATTGATGAGTTAAATTCAACTTGATGAACTTTAAATTAGCTCTTGAGAGGGTGAAAATTATGACACTAATGGAGTGTTTTTGTTATTATCAAATTTCATTGTAGTCCATCCTTTGATAATCCTTTTCTATTTTTTCAACTTTTCTCCAATCTATTAATCCTCATGATTTTTGTTTAATAGTTTCCAATTTAAATTTGGCCACCCCTTCATTTCTAAACCCTAAATTGCCAACTCTTAATCCATTTCTACCAACTACTTTGTTGGCTAACTTTCTCACATACCCTACCACCTCACTACACACAGCTCACTTGGTGACATCGACAACCTTTCCCAAAGTTGTCCAAATCAACTAACAACTGCCTCCGACTTCTGACTACCTAACCACGATTGGCCCTCATTGATTTTGTCCCTCTAATACTAATGCCTTTGGTCTTCACTTATTCTACCTTCACCCACACTACTCATCCTGACAATCACAAACATCACCTACCACTTCTTCATTTTGCAACTCTTGAAGCGAGCATCCTCCTTGTCTTGTCAAGGCCTTCCAATCATTAGATCTTCCCATGAATTGCCTTATTTCAGATCTTCAACACAATGTTTGGGGATCATCCCTATATAAGTTTGAATGCTTGATAATTACTGAACTTTATGAAGCTTTATGTGATGTTAGTCTCACTTAACCACTCATGTTTTGCCAAAAGATTGCTGTTGTATGATACATTTCAGTAAGATCAATTGTGTTTATCCCCATTTTCACTGATGTATGATCTTTTTCATTATTTTCATTCAATACATCTTATATAATGTTTAACACTTTAGTATTTTTCCATATACATAAGTTGTTGGAAATCAAATTCTCCATTTTGTGTGAATGAATGTATGCATTGAAAAGGTTTTTAAATTAATGGTAGTCCTATTCTTTGATTTCCTTTGAATCAAATAACTGTACTTTCATTGATGATGTTCTCTTTAATTGTTAGTGCGCTTGTTACACTCTCGTGTTTCATGAGTCAAGCATAAATGTTTATATATCATTTGGGCTTGTTTTAAGTGAAATTATTAATTTTAAATTAAGTCAAGCCATGAATTTTAAAATGTCTAAAATAGTGGTCTTCAAGACTCTTGGAGTAATGGCAAGCTTCAAGGAAATTGGAGGCATGCACCAAAATCTTTATACTGGAATATCTCTTCATTTTTCTTGAATTTGATATGTCCAAATTTTGAGATAATGTGGCACACTAGTAGTATTAATATTTGAAATTGTTATAAGTTTGATAATTTTTTAATTTTTATTTTTGGGCAAAGAATTATTGATGAAAAGTATAAACATTGGTATTTGATTTTTTAAAATTATGTAAAAAAAATTTTATGAATTTCTTTTCATGGTCATTTAGCACACTTGTAATGCTATCATAATATAAAATTATTTTGGTATACTTATATTCAAATTTTGGCACAAAAATGCTCACAAAATACTATAAAACCAATTAGTCTCGAGAAGTTTCACTGTAGCGTTGGGTCGGTCGACCTGACTCTATGGCTGGTCCATCAAGGCTTTAAGGATTTAAAAAATAAAATAAAGTAAGAACTATGTGATAGACCCAAAAGGGGCTAGCAAAGCTGGAAGGCTGCATTAACAGCATTGCTGAATGGAACAAATGAGAAATCAGCCCACAGCTACTGAACAGAACAAGTGCTAACTTAGCTCATAGAGAAAGCTGACCAAAACATGCACGAAATCAAGTCAACCAGGACCAAGTGATGAAATCTTGGTCGAGAAAGCGATGAGCCAACCCCAAATGGCTCGAGAGGCACATCAACCAAAACTTTTATAGAGAGCAATCGCAAAGACATTTGGATGATGTGGGACTAAAATTCCATTCGGTTGTCAAAGAAGGCAAAAGGGCAGGTGCAATCGGACGGCTTAGATTAATCAAGGTAAATTGCTACATGATAACAATAAAAAGGCCAACCAGGAGATTCGAACCCAAGCCAAATCTACAAGAGGATACGAAACCACTGCAGTAAGTTTCTATTTTATTTGATTTCTGGACACATTATTTTAATACATGTAGGTCAACAAACGTGCGATTAAATGGCCCAGATATAGGCCTCCTAGATCCAATCACCAGGATTGATCTCGAATGATAAATTTGAGATTCAATCAAAAATGTACATTTTAGGCTCCAAATCGAATGGTGACTACTTATTGTCCATTGCACAAATGGCTATTTCATTTTAGAGCCCTTGGGAGTGGATTTAGAGCTCAAATTAAGTTCTATAAATAAGGAATGAGGAAGAACTCCTAGAGGTTACCATTGCAAAGATTTCAAAGCTTTCAAATCACAATATAAAGTAATTCCATGTGCATACAGTGCTTCCAAAGTCACAAAGTGAAAGCTGCAAGAAGGAACCTAAAATTGGAGGTTTTTGCTTCAATTATTTTCCAACCTCTATTCCCTCCTTTTCAGTATTGTGTGTGCCTCATATTGGCTCTTAAAATTGTCTTAAGTTTTGCCATTTTTTTGTATTTCTTCCTTTGGGGTAATGGCATCCCCGACAATGGTGCAAAAGCCTGGGGTTTGAGTTGAGCCCGAAAAAACTCATGTAAGTTTAGGATTACCCGTAGGTAAAATCCCAAGTAGGTTTGAGGTGAAATCGTATGAAAAACCTCGCTTGTAATTTTGTGATTTTAGTGGTTTTTTCCTCACGCTGGTTGGGGTGGATGTAGGCTCGATTTTAAGTTGAAAAACCTTAAACATCTTTTGTGTACTAATTTTTCTTGTTTTTGCTTAAAAGGTTTAAAGTTTAAATTGAAACAAAAAATCGAATGAAAATTTTATTTACCACAATTCACCCCTCCCCCCTCTTTAGGGATTATCTTAAGCACAAAGAACTTCAGTACTTTAATGTGCGTTTAGGATTAATTGACTGTTTATATTCTATTGCATTTAAAAAAACTCATATTAGGAATCCTCAAGGCAATAGCAACTTGCACCGACATGCTTGCCAAATCCTAAGCAAAATGTAGACTTGTAAGCTTGGCATCATACTTTACTTAGCCGAAAATGCAGTGCAAGAGTATGGATATATGGCCAAAGGGTCAACATGGGCTATGCTTGGATGAACCTTTCTAAGAAAATTCCTAAGAAACTTACTTAAAGAAATTGTCTACAACATGTTTCCTCAATCTGATGAGAAAAAACTTCTTTGATAAGTCAAGAGCTAATAGGCTTCAATAGTTTCCTCATAGCTAGATCAAGCTTATTAATTGATCTAACTTGATGGTAGGTGACTTGGACTAAACTCTAGCACAAGGCTCTTGCTGAGCTTCCAAAAGATTTGACAAGCTACGAAGAATGGCCAAGGTTGTTTCATTGCTTAAAGCTTTTAAAGTCAAGCAAACTTATCTAAGCATGAAGCCTAGTTAGAATGAGCTTTACATTTTCATTTTTTATTGTCTGAAAGGATGGGAAGGGTGGAGGTGAAGGGAGTGCATTACTCGTTTTGCATGGTTGTTCATTTAGGGTAGAGGGGAATAGGACATTGTAGTGGTGTCCACAATATCAAGGGGACTTCGGGTAGACTAGATTGAATTTACGTTGTTATTTTTTGAATTAAAGTTAGGTTGTCAATTATATCATAGAACAATATTTCTTAAAATAATACCTTTTTATCAATAGTTAAGAGTGCACAAAATGAACATTTTTACTAATTTGGACTATTACTTTTCCCTTTTTACACTCAATGGATCATCCATATAAAGTGTAGACCACCAAAGTGTACCCGTTGGCATTAGCCACTTAAGGCATTGCTCTACATCATATTGTTTTGGGCCATCTCGAGGTGTAGGCAGATCTCCTATTCAATCTTTTCATAAGGGGGAGCAACCTTATTCAACTTGAGGTTTGACTAAAAGCTCATGGGAAGCACTACAATAATGTATACCTTACATAGATGCCTTTTTGTCCCAATAACATAAAAATTGTGGGTTGACATTGCCAAACCCAAGTGTGAACTGAGCTGGATGGACAGTGATTGAGAATCTATAATCTATTAAGCTTGGTGCATATTAGCAATTTGATATAAAAAATTTAGAAGGAAAATGCAAAGACAAGTAGGAAGAGATTAAACTTTAATGGTAGGGTTCAACAGTTTGATCAACACATGGGCAACCCTTTTGATTAAGAAGCCATTTGAGGAAGTTAAGGAGGTCTCTAAGTCAGTTCCTCTCATTGGCGCCAAACTTCTAACGAACTAAACACTATCGAAGGGGCGATGGCTCCTTTTGAATAAAAGTGGAGCACAAGAAAGTGCTTATATTTAAAAGCATTTACGTTTTAAAATAATTTAATTATTCAATTTGAATGTTATTTAAAAGCATTTAAATACTATTCAAAATTAAGATTTGTATTCATATTGAGATTGTGTCAAGTGTCATAGATGTATTCAAAAAAATGGACAATGCAACCTCTTCATTACATTTCTCAAAAAACATTCTAAATAAATATTATGATATTTCTCAAAACTTTATTAGGCAATGACTAAATAATTCAATTTAAACTAGAATAAATGTGTCACAAAACAAAGAATAAATAAATTTTCAGATTAAAAACATATCTAATGAAGTATACAAAGTGAGATTGCCATCATTAACAAGTGCTCAAGAGTGATGCAAATTTAATCTAAGTTTTCAAACTAAAGTTTAATTTAAAAAATCACTGTTGCATAGATAACAATTTTTAACATTGCCTGTGCAGAATAATTTTTGGCCCCCAACAAATTGAAAACAAGAAAAGTAAAATTTCATTTAAAAAAATAATATTATTTTCCACAAAAATTCAGTTATCATTTTATAATTTAATCATAAAAGATATTTCATAAGTACTGTTTGTTTTGCAATATATTATTATCAATCTCAATTTGACTTAATTCTAATCTAAGATCATCATAAAAATGTTCTATTCAAACTTTGAACTTGGCTTGAGCAGTAAATCTTTTTGAAATTGTTTATGCTTAAAGTAAACCACAAAGAAGGGGGGTGAATTGCTGGTAAATAAAATTTTGAGATTTTTTTTCAATTTTTGGTATAAATTAAAACTTAAATCTTTTAATTAAGAACAAGAAAGAGTAGTAAAATAATATACAAAAGATTTTTAAGGTGGTTCGACTCAAAATTGAGCCTACATCCACCAACCAATGTTGGGAAAAGCCACTAAAATCACCAAATTACAAGCGTAGTTTTTCTTACGGCTCACCTCAAATCTACTTGGGATGTTACCTACGGCTCATCCCGAATCTACTAGAGTTTTTTCGGGCTCAATTAAAACCTCGAGCTTTTGCATAATTGCCATGATGCCCTTACCCCAAGGAAAAAAATACAATAAATTGGCAACAAATTATAAACTTAAGACAATTTAAATGAAGTATGAGGCACACTCAATGCAATAAATATTCCAAGGAAAAACTGAAAGGAGGGAGAAATAGAAATTGAAAATAGTAGAAGCAAACCTCCAATTTTTGGTTTCTTCTTGTAACTTTCACTTTCTGAGTTTATAAGCATCGTATACACTTGAAATAGCTTGACAATATGATTTAAAAACTTTGAGAACTTAGCAATGGTAACATCTTGAAGTTCTTCATCCTTTCCCATTTATAGAGCTTAAATTTGAGCTCTAAATCCACTACCATTGACTCTAAAATGAACTAAATATTTGGGTAATGGGCACATAGTAGTCATCGTTCGATTTGAATCCTAAAGTGGTTGTTTTTGATTGAATCTTGACTTTACCATTCGAGATCAATCCTGGACGTTGGATCTAGGCGGCCTTGATCTGGGCCATTGGATCGTGCATAGGTTGTCCTGCATGTATTAGAATAATGTATCCATAACTTACTTCAATTAGAAACTTATTGTAGTAGTTTCGTGTTCCGCATCGTCTCGTAAATCTACCTTAGGTTCTGAGCCCTTGCTTGTCATTTTACTATTTAATTGAAGTGCTTTACCTAGCTTAACCTAAGCTGTCAGATTGCACCTTCCTTCCACCTTCTTTGACAATCGAATGGGAATTTAATGCCATAATGCCCAAATTATGTTGTCATTACTCTCTATATGGATTTCAATTCGCATGTCTCTCGAGCTGTTTGGGGTTGGTTCCCCTTCCTCGACCAAGATTTGACCACTTGGTCCTAGTTGACTTGATTTGGCACAATTTTGTTCAGCTTTCCCTACGGGCTAATTTCGGGCTATATCGTTCAGCTTTCCCTACAGCCTTCTTCCTTCACCTTTGGGCTATGTTCGCCCTTTACGAGTCTATCAAATTATTTTTATTTTGTTTTTTTAAACACTAAAGCCTGGACGGACCAGCGGTCGAGTCGGGTCGACCCGCCCAAATGCTACGGTGAAAAATACGGAGAAAAAAGTTGTTTTTATAGTATTTTTGTGAAAATGTTTGCACTAAAATTTTGATCATAAGTGTACCAAAATAATTTTATATTATGATAGTGCTACAAGTGCCCTAAGTGAATATGATAAGAAACTCATGAAATATAATTTCTAAATTATTTTTTTAAAATCAAGCCAATGTCTATACTTTTCATCAATAATGCTTGGCAAAAAATCAAAATTCAACAATTATTAAACTTATAATATTTTCAAATATTAATACTACTAGTGTGCCATATCAACTCAAAATTTGGACATATCAAATTCGAGAAAATTAAAGAGAAATTGAAAATAAAAAAAATTAAGTGCATATCTTTAATTCCCTTGAAACATGTCATGACTCCAAGAGCCTTGAAGATCACTATTTTAGACATTTAAAGTACCTGGCTTGACTTAATTGAATATTAACACACTTAAAGTAAGCCCATATGAGATATTTATAAAACATTTATGGTTGGACTCATCAAACACAAGGGTGTAAATAGAGGATAAGTTTAAGATGGACAATTTGGTTTAGATGGTTTAGAAAAGTTAAATGTAATCACATAATATTTGAATAGAAAGTGGCTAATTATAAAAACTCTCTATTTTGATAGAGGAGAAGACAAAAACTAGAAATATAAGGTATTGAAAAGGACTTAAGGTGCTAATATCTTAATGAAGATATGTTAAGTACATAGAGTGTAGTAGTATCAAAAAGTTTTATATAGTAGACATCATTTGGTGGGGTTACTAACTATTCTTAGTATTAAAGCTGATTAATTATTAGTTTTTATTGGACAAGGTAGTTTATTATTGAGGTTGTACAATTGTATGTATGATTGTATTTTTAATGGTTATTTGATATTCTTTTATTTATGAAGTATATGAATATGCATGAAAATTCCTTTTACTTATCTTTCATGCTAGTGAATGCATATACTTCATACAAAACAATGTTCATAAACATTAGGACTTAGCTACATTTTAGTGGGTTGTGTGCCATTATAGGTAATGCCCCTCCACATCTTAAAAAATTATAAAAATTTTCTTTTTTTCCTTCACTTTATAATTATTATGCTCATATTTTATTTGTCCTTTCAAAATTAAATGATAAATTTATTTTCATATATGGTTGTTTCTTTCTAAGAATGCTTTATCCTTATTGTTTATCAAATGTTGTCACATTTAAACAACATATTTTGGGCAACACTTTTCAACAATGCATTTCTTATGTAATAGATATACCTTATTAGATGATTTAAAATGTGTTTGGCATAAACTATGTATTTTTTTATCAGGATAATAGTTATTAGATTTTTGTTATTATAAATACAATCCAAAAAATAGTGTGATGGTACTAAACTAGTGATCTTAATAGGTTGGATTAACATTTGTTGTATATGATTACCTCGTTTGGTGCTTCTCTAGGCTTTGTGAGGGAATGTTAAAATTGAATTAATGTTATGTACTTAATCTAAGAGCCATTTGGTACCTATTTTGAAAGTTGAGATTATTTTTTCTCTCTTGTGGGTTAATCAATACACTTGACTTATGCAAAACACAACACCAAAGAAATGGTATTATCTGTACGTGCAATTCATCATTTGCCTTCCTTTTATGCAGTGGGGTTATGTTGTCATCACAACTCCTAATGGAATATTGGGACCCACGAGGAAGCTATGAGGCAAAATGTTGGTGGTCAAGTTCTTGGCTTTCTCCACCAAGATTTGAATTTTCTTGTGTGTGTTAATGGCCATCAGGAAGGTAAAATCTACTAATGATGTCATGCTTCATTCAGGTCATTGTGTTTCTACTTATAAATGAAATGCATGAACTAATTTCTTGATTTATTCATCAAAATTGCATAACACCAAAATGTTGCATTTTATGCGGTTATTATCATTATGTGTGAGACAAATTATTATGTATATACCATATAAGAAAGGTAATGTATTTAAATAAAGTAGTTTTTACCTGCGAATATTTTTTAATAGAAGAGGAGTACAAGAAAGTGCTAATTTAAAAGAAATATCCATTTTTAAAATAATTTAATTTTTTAATTTGAATACAATTTAAAAACATTTAAATATTATTCAAATGAAGATTTGTATTTCTTATTGATATTGATCAGGTGCCATAGATGTATTTAAAAAATGACAATGCAACATCTTGATTACATTTCTCAAAAAAACATTCTAAATAAATATTATGATATTTTTTTGAAAACTTTTATCAAGTAATGACTAAATAATCTAATTTAAAACTAAACTAAATGTGTTGCAGAATAAAGAATAAATGAAACTTTCAGATAAAAATTATATCTAATGAATAATATAAAATGAGATCATCAAAATTAAAAAGAATTCTAGAGTAATTTTTAACCCCACACTAAAATAAATATATCCAGTGAACAATACCTATGCAGAATAATGTTTAAACCCACACTTTGAGTGCAACAAAAGAAAATTTTCCTTTAAAAAAATACTATTATTTTTAACAAAAAATTCAATTATCATTATATAATTTAATGATAAAAGATATTCCATAAGTACTTGTTTGTTTACAATAGATATTGTGTGGATTTTAGTAACTATAAAAAATAGAAAACTAAAATAAGTTAAATCAATCATCGCATATTTTATTAGTAAAAACTTAATAATAAAAACCTAAAGGAGATATTATTAGTCTTAAAAGTTAAAAAATAACAAATATCGATATCATGTAAAAACAATAACTAATAATCGATATCATATCATAGAATACATAACTAAAAAAGTTTCATTACTGTTAAGTGGGTTTTTTTTGAAAATGTCTCGATATTTTAATATCATAGTAATCTAATATATATATATATATATATATATATATATATTAAGATCTTTTTTTAATAATTAATATGGAAAAATTCATTTTCTAAATTCTTAGAGGACTTCTTAACAAAAAAAAAAAATAATATAGCTTTTCCAATTCACTCATCTCCCTCATCAAGTGTTATATTATATTGAAGGCTTTGGTGCTCTTTCATTTCTCATGGAACCACTTCTTCAAAAGATGACCCATTATTATAAACGCTAATGAAATTTAATGATTCATAAGATAAATTTTTTGTTATGAAACCTAACAATTTCTTTTAGATCAAGTGATTAAGAGTTTTACAATCTAGCACAAGAACCAACTTTCATTTCTTCTCCGTTGCATAAAAAAAAGATTAGACAACACTCTTCAGTAACATGGCTTTCATTTTATATTTTGTAATAGTAGGATTGATAAAATATAATTAATTATTTGCATAAAATTATTTATTTACCTTCCTTTTAATATGAGCACAACAACAAAAGTTTTCCCATTATTTGAGTGGTAGTAGTTATTCCAAAATAATTGATTTTACAAATTACAACATTTTATGACAACCTAAGTCATACATTTATTTCTTTGACATATCATATCTTTTATAGGCACAATCTTAATAAAAATATATTAATTATTATAGTGTTATTATAGTATGCATTGATGAATAATCTTTATCATTCATCATGAAAATAATTTTTACATGTTTTCTCACATTAATTTTTACAACTAATAATGATTTGAAATTTTTGTAATAACATGGTTTTTCACATTCTTTAAATTTATTGGAGATTCGTGAAGAAACATATAACTATCATATGAAACTCTAATCTTTATAGTTAAACATAAATTTAATATATCAAAAATAAACTATAAAATATAAAAAAATGAATTCAATGATTCAAGAAAATTTTATGAGTAAAAAGATATATTTTCTTAGAAAATGCGTGGTTACCCTACAATCTATTTTTTATTCTTAAACATTTTCAACACCATTTATGAGCTATTTAAGGACGATATTCTTTTGTCAAATTTTTTATTTTGAAAAAAAAATGTCTTTTTTATGCAAATAAAAAATGTCTATCCCACAAACCATGATACGATTTTTGGATTCAAATTTTTGGGCGAGACTTCAAACTGCTAAACAATTTGGAAATCAGGAACCCTAAACATGTGCCACTCCACATTTATTTCTCCGACAACAATCACCAATCCTCCTCTCTCTCCATTACTTGGAATGGAAGGCTTCTATTTCCCTTCGACTATCCCTCTGGCGAGTTCTGGCCGTAAACAGCTATAAGGGCGTGGAATCCGGTTGGTGTACAGGGAAAACTCCAGGGGTCCAAGTTCACTTCGCGGACAACAGTCCTAGGTTTGTCGCGATCTGATCCTTCACTGAATCTGAGAGGTAGTTCTCCATGGGATCCTTCTCATATTCTTTTTCGACATCCAACGGTGATCATGCTTCGATTATTTACACGGACCGGGCAAACGGGTAAATCTCCCCCAAAATGGCATTTTCTATTCCTTTTCATCATAGAAAGCCTTCCTTTGTTGTTTGGCTTTCATCCCAGATGAGTGCATCTTTCTATCTGGA